>JAGDQP010021779.1:0-31315 GCA_022664845.1 Lepisma saccharinum | reverse complement strand
AGTGTACAGAAAAATAAAAATGAGTGTCTACTAAAAAGGAAACTAAAAGGGGGAGTTAGTTATTTAAATAAAATACATATCAAAAAATAATTAAACATCACGAATATGTATCATTTAGTGCCGTTTAAATAGCATTGTTCTAAAATTAAAATTACAAAGAACAGTCAGCCATAAGCTAAAATCATAGGATGCGAGCTGCTAACAGGAGGCAATATGTTAAGAGGCGTAATAAAAGGCCTAACAAAAGAACTAAATTCATATATTGTTAATCATTAGGAATTGCAAATCAAAGGGTATCTACATAACATATATACACTTAAAGGATCTTCTCATTGGGTGCATATTCGACAAAATATCCAGGGGAAAACAGACCATAGATTCAGGGAAATGTCGAGCAATGACAACTGATAACACAATCGATCATTCAAATAGCATAAACAGACCTAAAGTTGAAATGACAATAACTGTAAATACCATGTACATTATAAGGAATACATAACGTTAATTAATGAACATTTATACATACAAGTCTAACAAATTACCATAAGCTATAAAAATTAATTTATTCAACAGGTAACAGTATTCATTGCAATTACTTGCGAAAATAATAATATTTTCCAGTCAATACAGTGTTCTTTGACAATGCAGTGTTACTAACGTGTACGTATAGCGGTTTTATTACTAAATTTATTACATTAAAAATAGTGATTTATTCATAATTGAGGTTAGTGTATGAAATAAATAAAATAAAGTAAGCAACTTTCGTACTGAAATGCAATCATTATTGAAGTCTATAATATGTAAGGTGTAACATATAGCTGTCCATGTATGTCCCTTTCCAAATGACAGTAACAAATATATCATGACATGATGGGTTGGACTAGTTTTGCACAAAAGTTAACAACAATAGTTGAGGAAATTGTTTACACGTTTAAAAACTACATGATATTCGCACATATATAAAGAATGTTTCACGGACTAAATCTAATTCACTGTGAAAAGTTAATGGGACTTGTTACTGTTAATGTAATGCTTGTTTCTTTTCTTTACAAGTGGGAACATGTAATATAAGCCAACATATAGAGACCTGGTCTACATACTCTTTGTGAAAGAAAGTTATTCTCAGTCTGCTAAGACAAAATATCTAAGTTCGTGTAGTAGAAAAACTAGGCATAGAAGCAGATAAAGAAATTAAGGAAAAGATTTCTTCTACAATAAGGTTGGTTTCCTCAAAGGTGTTTCAGAAATGGAAAGCAAGCAATAGGATGACGGATAGGTTTTTGCATATATACCAGCAGTGACTCAGCAAGATAATGATTCATCTGCAGAGGTTCGGCTCCAGGGTCTACTAGACCATACTGCCAGCAGAATCATTGAGTACCAAGAAAGTGTTTTGAGCAGCAATTATTTGCATCATCTTACTACTTTTGAACTCATTTCCAAATGAGAGTGTGATGGCAGCTCATCCAACTCAAAGTACAAGAAGAAATCTTCTACACAAATTTTACTGAGAGTAACATCATTCTGACATCACTAGTTCGTATTCAACTGATCTCTAAAAGGTTGGATCTTGTTAGAGAATTTTTCTTTGGCAGAATCCTCGTCCTGCTTCAACTAGATTTTGCAGCCACTGAAAATTCACTTCAAGATGGAAAGTGTATATCAAATGCGCGTGCGCCAAGATATTATGTCACAATGTTCCTATATGCTATCGTTTGGTCCCGATATGAAGCCAGGTAGAACTGAATAACGTACGAATGTAGCCCACAACCAGTTTAATTATAAAGATGTACAAGTTGCTAATAAGACCATCCGGTACCATTTTTATACACAAAGTTGTGTGTTCCATTTGCCTATCACATCTTCTTCTGTGGCGAAGCCTCATCACAAGTGAGGGTCAGCACAACCACAGATGGTTGGGTGCTAAATATGAAGCCCCGCTGACAAGCTCTGCGAGGGCCGGGAGTTTGATCCAAGTGCAAGCCTTGAGATCGGTTGTAGATGAAAAAGTTAGTTCCAAATGCAGGCCATTTGAGAACTCGAGGAGGAGAGGATTAACCACTCGGACGAGAGTGATCCCTCTTGCTTTGATATGTGGCTTTATATAGCCCTAATTTTGGGTGATGTCCTTCTGGTCCCTCCTTCTGCGACGCTAGTTTCATCTACGTCTATGCTAATGCCATCTTCGGTTGTGGTCTGTTTGGTGTTGTTAGTAAACATTTATACTACATGCCTGTGTTGCATTATCTGTACACATGTTTGTTTACATAGTATCACTTGTAGTACACGTGTGTTTATATGTGAGTGTTTCACGTACTTATGCAACACTTACATATACACTTGTACTACACTCGTTACACTCCCCTCCTGTTTTTTAAAAATAGCGGTATTATATGAAAGCTACTTTTCGTTGTGAAATTTACTTAACACTCACTGTAAGCACTATATATCTTCTTTACCGCATTATGTGGCAACGGTACACTTAACACATAAAATATAATAAAGCTGGTGAAGAATGGACACTGCACTAAAATTCAAATTGGGGGAACAAATGGTGTAATGCTTTGCCGATCAAGCAGATTCCGTCTCATTAGGTGACTTCATGTATCCTCAGGTCGGTGAAGACCCATCTGTCTGCACTCGAGGTTCATTAATAATTGTACACCAGGTCACTTATGGTGGATTGTGATTTTACACTCGTCACACTAGTGTCCACTTGTGTTGTTGATGAGAACGTGTATTCTGTGTGTTTTTTGTTGAAGTTGGTGCCACTAATGATGTACAAAGTCGTGTCAGGATTATTGTCCATTACACTATGTTTGAAGTCGTTCTTGTTGATGTTGTCTTCACTATTGATGCATAGGGTCGTGTCAGGTGCGTTGTTGATGTTAAGCCACTGTTAAGCTTTAGAGTTTTTTTATTGAAAGATGATTGAAAGATGATTGTTAGCAGGATGGCAACGAATGCAAGCGGTATTATTGTCTGCAGTACAGTCATTCTAAAATAAAGTACGCTTAAATAGTGACTTTTCTTGTACGATAGTTTAGATTGCAGTAATAATAGTTATAATCAGAAATAAAATAGGAACAAAGGTAGTTAAAGAAATAGCTGACCAAGGCAAGAGTGCGTGCAACTGTAGGTCAGAAAACTTACCGGGTAGTTCCCTTTTTTGGTGTCTAATTAAGGCATGTAAAGAAGTAAGTGATTGCTGGAGTGTTTGAAGCTTAAGTGTGAAATTAATGTGTTCATTTTCGGGGAGTTGAATATATTCGATTTCGATGTCAGAAGTTTGTCTAGTATGCAAGTTTAGATTATCGGTCATGATCCTATCGAATTCTTGTCACTTGAAGTAATAGTTATTTCGGTGATTCTGATTTGTTGGTACAGTTATTTGGCCATGATTACGTAAAATTTGAAGTTCCTTTCTGGTTGTTATGTGAATTCCAGCTGTAGAATATGTATAAAATTCTTGTAGTGAGGATAATTGAGGTTTTATTTGACAGTCCCTTGAAGTATTTCGAAATAGCAGGTCGTACAAACAATCAGTTTTTTTAGTTTTGACCTGTTCATGAAGTTTGCAAAGCCTGAATAATTGATGTTTTTGACATGTTGTTAAATCTATTTCGTAAATAGCTGTCTCCGTTTTAATAGCATAGACCGGAGTTACTAGTTTCATACATGTTTTTGGGATTGGAAGCCGTTATTAAAGACTGTATATAATTAGAGGAAATTATGACGTTTCACGATAGGAGATTGAATAATAATATCAAGTTTTGCTAATTCTGGGTCGAATGATAATAGAAAACTTTTAGAGGTTTGATAGAAGATACCCAGGTCTTTAGTACATAAGAGAATCTCTTAATTTTAGGTTGTTTGATATAATATCTTTAGCTAGGCTTGGTCTAATTAGGACGTCATTTATTGCATTCTGTAATAGACTCTGACCAATATTATCAAAATGTTGTTCTAATACTTGAAAGTTTAACAGAGTTATTTGGAATCGTTCGTTGGTTGCCGTCGAGCACATAAGCTGGATTATCTCACTATGAACTTTTGTAATTAGTTTTTCTACCGCAAACGTGATATTTTGTACCGTATGAGTTAATTGACAATTTCTCTCTTTAATTGATTGAATTTGTGCATTTAAGTACTGGTTTCGTTCTCTTAGTTGTGACACTGCCGTTTTTAATTTATTTGTTTCGTAAAGGGTACATCCGCCCATAGTATTCCAGATAGTATGCTAAATAACATTCTTTTCGGCGCCTTGTACATCCTACCTTGAAGTCGCAAGGTATGATATTTGATATCATAGCAACAAATTGTCTTTCTCGTTGGCGTAAAATTTTGATAAATTCCTCGTATCCTGTGCAAGACGTATTTTGAAGATGAACAGCGCTATAGTCGATATGGAGGCGATAAGAAATGAATTCTGTTTCATCATATTCAAGAAGAGCCTAGGTCTTTCCCAATAACATACCATCTTTTGGAAGGATAATTTCGCTTTAACCTCCTGTAAGAATGCCGTTATGCAAGAAAATATTACAATTGCTGATGTCTCCATCATCAGTACTTTGTCCTCTGATGGTAATGGCGGTCCTATGAAGAGAAAAAGGAAAAATATGCTGATTTATGCTATTATACATCATTCAGTTAGGAGTTCAATATTTTATACAGTTCTAGAGAAATGAAGGTACGCTTCGGTCGGAAATATTTAAAGAGAGTTCGAAGATTCTGTAGATATCAATGTGTCGATCCTTATAACGTAAAAAGGATCGAAAGTGGGTTTAGGTTTATTTTGGTTACTGAGGTATCTGACACAGATTCATTCAAACAGTTATGTTCGGTTGTTGATACTTATGTTGAAATTTTATCCAATAAGGATGAAGTGACTGTGCGTTTCGACAAGCGGACTGATTAAGATGGTGGCCGCAGTGTTGTTTCTATTATTTGTAAGCTTCGGTAAGTAAATAGAGTTTCTGCTTTTCCACTTTTTTCTAAATGAACTCTTACTTTCCTTTGGGTGTTAATCGTCGGCCGAAGTACCCTTTCTTGCCATTATCGGCGCTAGTGTCTTTATGTTAGCTTGCTAGCTGATGTTGCATCTAGTGTGAAAATTTGGTATTCTCAGTTGAGTGAGTTGCACTTGCTCCGTTGTATCATGATAAAAGTAAATTTATTTATGATCTTCTGGCTACTTTGGCTCAAGTCGATATAAAAATTAGAATTATATGTTTGAGATTTTCTTTTTCTATTCTCTTATAAAAGAGATATGTTATGTTATATACTTTTAGTTGTTCTCAATGTTTTTTCCATTCTCTTATAAAAGAGATATGTTATGTTATATACTTTTAGTTGTTCTCATTGTTTTTTCCAGAATAATAGAGTTTTATTCGGTCTACCGAAATGGACTGTATTGGTCTGCGGGATTCTGGAGGTAGTCTTACTTAGTATAGGTTCTCGTTTAATTTAGCTAATATCTCACATAGCCCAATATATCTCCTTAACCAGTTGTCTGGGATATGTTTCTCGCGTTTGGGGAAATATACGAGTAACCTTGCCCCTGGTTTAAAATTTGTTTGAGGGTGTCTTTTGTCATAATATCGCTTTTGCCTCAAATGTTCTTTGTAGACATTTTCCGCGGCTGTTGCAAGTATTTTCGGTAGCTCTTCTCTTGGAACCTGATTGCAAGGGCCGACACCCAGTCGCCAGTCTGCATATAAACATGGTTGATATCCCATTAAGAGATAATGAGAGCTTTGTTTCATATTTTTTGGATTGATGCATTCATGGCAAATACAGCTTCTGGAATTTCCAGTGGCCAATTTTCCATGTCATTTTGGACCATGAATTTTAGTGTTGCTTGCAGGTGTTTTATCGAGGATTCAGCAATCCCTATTAAATTATGCTTGTACGATGCTGATCTAAAAACAACCGTTTAAAGGCACCGAATCGGGGGATGATTTCTAATTCTATAAAGTGTGTCACGATTTCTCTTGAGATTATATCCACTACTTTAGCTACGATATATATCTGGTAACGCATTCTGCGGCTAAATGTACAAATTTCCTAGTGTTTCCGACCGATACAGGTCCGTAGCTATCAAAAATGAATTGTTCTGCAAAATTGCCAATTTGATTGTGTAATAACTGTTGCTGTTTCTTGTTTGGGTACTGTTTTAATATCTGGCATTGGCCACAAATCTTGATACGGTATTCGATGCATCTTTTCATAAATAGGAAGTAATATTCTGTAATGATAACCTGTAAATTTTATTAAAACCCATATGCCCGCCTGAAGAATGGCTATGCAGATTATCAAACCATTTTGATTTAAGCGTCTCTGGTATACATAAGAGAAATAATTCGCCATATTGTGGATGTCGCTGTTTCCGATTTAGGACGTCCTCCCTTAAACAATAGTACTTAACTATCTTCATTGTTAATGGGGTTTGGGATAAATGTCCGCCCAAAGCGTTTATTATATCAGAAAAGAATATGCCATTTTCTTGTTCCTTTTTCAGTGTTACCAGTGGTGTAAATTCTTGTGTATGTAGGACATTATCTTCCAGTGTATGTGAACGGAATACAATATTGTCTCCCGATGTTTGAACAGCGTCCGTAACTTTTTCTATATTGGCTACCAGTTTCGTTTCTTCCTTCTCCTTTTCTGGATTGTCCTGTACTTATGTTGGTGGTTCGAGTCTGGAGAATATGTCTGCTGGTTGTTGAGAATTCCCTTATATCTAATTTCAAACCGAAAATCGCCTAGGAACAACTTGTAATGAGTATACTTCCCTTGCATATCGGGTAGAGTCTGTAGGGTTAAATGACATTTACTGTCAGTGTATAAGTAAAAAATCAGTTCAGCAGATAGTACCTATTCTTCCTGATCGTATAGATTAAAGAACATAATTCTCGTTGGCAAGTGCTTCCGTTTTGTTCCGATTTTGATAATCGTCTGCTACCGTATGAAACCACTCTTTCTTCCTCTTCTTTTAGGGTTCACACACGTGACCATCCCACCTGCCTATATGCTAGAGGCATCAGTATAGACCCTTATTTCTGCATACTCGTCGAAGTGCGCGAGAGTGGCTGCATTTAAAATATCAGACTACAAAATTTCAAAATATTTGTCTACTTTATAATTGCATTTAAATTTGTTTCCTTTCGTTATGAGCTGTTGAAATTGCTCGAGTTTTTCGGTGAATCTGGAAATATGTGAACTCAGCAACGAAAAGAGTCCAATAAAGCTCTCGGTCTGGTGTTTAGTACATGATCTTGGAAAATTCTGGATCTTCCGGGCAATTTTAGGGATATAGATATTCCTTGACCGGACAACTGGAAGCCCAAGACCTCAAGACGCGGAAACAGTAAACGTGTCTTAGGCGAGGCTCTGAAATCGTCTACCGGGTACTCTTAATTTTCTGAATAACAATTCGAGGTTTTTTAATTGTTGTTCTGCTATCATATATCCGATCACCAGATCGTCTACGAAGATGTAATAGACTTTGGCAAATCCTCTAGTATCATTCGTGTAACAATCGATAAAACCATAGAACTTGTTTTGTGGTCCATAGAGCATCTTACGAATTGATATGTTTTCCTGGTATGGGGTACCTCGAAACTCATATAAGGCCATGACTTTTGGTGCAATTTGATTTGAATATAAGATGAAAATAAATCAAGCGTTGATATATATTTAGTTCTTATCATTTAGACTACATAGAACGTCTTCCATAGACTGGAATGGAATAGAGAGATACTTCGAAAACCGATTACAGTCTACGAGATTTAGTACTATTCGAAATTATTGTGTATTAGGTTTGCGAACAATTCAAAGAGGTGAACAGTACTGACTGTCAAATAGTCTCTTTAATATTACCAGCTTTGAGTAACTCCTCTATTTCTAGATCAACTTGGTAGCGTACAGCGGGCAGTATTGGTGGTTACCTCCGGTTAAATGTAGCTCCTTTATCTATCTTAATACGGTGAGTATAACCCCGGAAATATCCGAAGTCTGAGCCGCTGTAAGAGAATATGTCCCGGTATTGGTAAAGTAATTTAGAAAGTTTTGTCTTAATTTCTGTTGGTAAATCCGGGTTAATATCAAAAAGTTTATATCGAAAGTTTTTTCAGCGTATCTCAAGCTGTCCCTTATTTCTTCTTTTGTCCTATATTTGTAAATGCTATCGCAATCTTTGTCTTTTCCTTCCCTGATTTTAAAAGATAGTTCTTCCATTTCCACCTCGGCATGTGCTACTGGGGTATTTTTGGCTAGATTTATTTTCCTTGCTGGTGGGTTCCTAACAATGATAATAGAATTATCTATTGACCCCTTTGTTGTTAAATCCCCAAGATTCTGTTTTCTCGTAACGTTTGTAGTAAACGTACGTAATAAGTTGATGACTATTGTTTTTCTTTGCCGACAACTTTAACAGGAAGGAAAAATTATGACTTGGCTGTTATTGTTGCATTTTTTGTAGTAAAAACATTGGGTCTGTGTCTTGATCATATCTATAGTTGCTTGAGAAATGTTATTTCTTCCGCCTGTTGTCTGTTGTAACTCTGGTTTCTTTGTTTTTTAATAAAAAGAAATGGTATTCTTATTCATGTCAATTTTTGTTTGAAGACGCTTTAACAGATCTTGTCCGAAAATTGGATTATAGTCTCCTTCATCTATTATTCGAAAAATAATGAGCGTATGTGGTATTTCCAATCCTAAATTTAATTAAGGTAATGTGCTTCAGTTCAATAAGTCTGTTTGCTATTCCCTTGATATATGTTAGAAAAGAAATTAGTTTACATTTCCTTGGTAGTCGATGTTTAGACCATAAGGACAACGTGCTCGCTGTATCAATTATTATTGGTATGGATTTTAATATGAACTATAGATTGATTTTCCTCTCAATTGTAATTAAGTACCTCGCTTCTTTCTGGTAAAATAGTTTGACTAGAGTACGTGTGTTCTATCCGCTTATCTACGGCATGTCCTTAAGTGATTAATTTAGTTTTCAACTTCACGGTGGTAGGTCCTACAGCTGTTTCTCTCTTCGCCCTCAAGCCTTTGGTGACTTGGGACTCGTTAATTAGTTTTCCGATTCCTGTTTGTCGTTCTTGTTTCCATGCCAACACTCATAGGCATTATGTCCTCTTGAAGCATATTGCTCAGACGGATACAGTTCCGCTGTTGTTTCCTTCTTTCTTTTCTTGTTTTTCGCCATCTTGTTTATTCTTCTTGCCGTCACTGTTTTTCCGGTAGTAATTCTTCCCATCTTTCTTATAATAAGGTTTTCGGTATGTGTTATTATTTATCACCATCAGGGATAGTTCGGCCAATTTATTTGTTATGCTCTCTAAATTATTTTTGTTTGGTTTTATGTGATAGGCTGAGGTATCGATGGTGTGTTTTACCGGGAAGTAGCCTGGTGGTGCAGGTTGATTGCTATAAAATGATAGAATAGGTGGCTGGGGTATAGTCTGGTTGGACTGGGACTTTTTTACTTGATATATAGGTATTTGCCCGGGGGATTCGGGTTCATTTTTTCGGAAATCTATTATTGGTTCCAGGTTAGTCCATGGAGGTAAGCTTTGTGTGCTAATACATAGTTTGTTAAGTATTGGGTTATACTTTTGAAAATTGGTTTGTTGTTGGTTATTGCTTTGGTACATATGTTGTGAATTTTGTACTTCTTTGCTCCAAATTAGAATGCTTGGTAATTGTTAGGAAAAGATTTAGTAGCTTGGCATTTGATTTTGAATGTTTTGGTTAATAGGATTTAAGGGTTTGAGCTGCTGTGCTTCCTGTTTTGTCATCCCTTGGAAAACTTGAGAGCGTTCTACAAATTCTCTCTTCTTGAGCTCATTCGATTTTTCTAATGCGTGTGATTTCTTCTGTGGGTCCTTGAGTAATGTGTATGTCTCTAAAGTAATGTTCTTTTAAAAGTTTTTGGTCAATCCTAGTGAAGGATAGTGTAATTTCTCTTCTTGGTTCGCTTCCGGTAAATTATGGCGAATAGCAAGTAATTTGCGGATAAAATATGCGTCAATGGGTTCAGCAGATTCCTGTTGTATGATGTTAATCTCCATCTCCACCTTGTAGTGTGGTATTTTCGGCCTACTCAAATTTACTAATTTATCTTTTACCTGTGTGTAAGTAAGTTCGTTTATTAGGTCTCGTGATTGGAGTTGGAAAATCATGTCTAACGCATTATCTTGTAAGTACATTGGAAGTATTTGTTTCTTTTTTGAATCGTCCCAACATTGTAAAGTTGATATATATCCGTACAGCATGAAAAATCTGTCCGGGTTCTCATTTATGCGTACCGAAAATTTCTTTAAGTGGGGAAAATTAAATGAATCTCTTGTTGCCATTGTGTTTCTTCGTTATTGTTGTCCTTCTGATCTGATTCAGAATAACCTGTCCTAGCCCCCGATCTAGTATTTGGCATCAAAAAGTAGTGTAAGAAAAAAGTTAAAAAATGCTTGCTATGATATGTAAAAAGTCGTATAGAAGCCAAATAAAAAATTGTCAGTCTGTGTTAGTTAAGAAATCGCCTGACACGCGATGGCTTTTCTGATTATGGAATCTTTTCGGAATCTTCTTTTAAGAACTTAGTCCACTACTTCACAATGCGCGTGCGCCAGGATATTATATCGCAATGTTCCTATATACTATCGTTTGGTCCCGATATGAAGCAAGGTAGAGCTGAATAACGTACGAATGTAGCCCACTACCAGTTTAATTATAAAGATGTACAAGTTGCTGATAAGACCGTCCCGTACAATTTCTATATACAAAGTTGTTATTTGCCTATCAATTCTTCTTCTGTGGCGAAGCCTCGTCTCAAGTGAGGGTCACGGATGGTTGGGTGCTAAATAGGAAGCCCCGCTGACAAACTCTGCGAGGGCTTGGAGTTTGTTCCAAGTGCAAGTCTCTTGAGAACGGACGAAGGTCTGGGTGTAGAATAGGTAGACAGAAGGCCCCGCCGACAAGCTCTGCGAGAGCTAGGAGTTTGATCGAAGTACAAGCCTCTTGAGAACGAGGAATAGAAGGAAGCCCGCGCTGACAAGCTCTGCGAGGGCCGGGAGTTTGATCTAAGTTCAAACTTCTTGAGATCGGTTGCAGATGAAGAAGTTAGTTCCAAACGCAGGCCATTTGAGAACTAAAGGAGAAGAGTAATCCCTCTTGCTTTGATATGGCTTTATATAGCCCTGATTTTTGGTGACATCCTTCTGGTCCCTCCTTTTGCGACGCTAGGTCCATCTACGTCGATGCTAGTGCCATCTTCGATTGTCGTCTGCTTGGTGTTGTTAGTAAATATTTATACTACATGCTTGTATGGGAAAAAACAGAACATGAGTGTATGGGATATTTAATTTCAGGAATGCCCTTAAGTGAAGAGAAACGAAAACGACGGTGTTTGCCGTGTGTTATTAAATCCTAAGAATATTGATGAAATATTTAATGTATATTTGAGTTCTCATTCAAGATCTAATCATTTAAAAGCTAACTTTGAATATGGACTTCGTTTTCTAGTGTCAAAGAAAATAGTGGAACTACGTGAAGAACTAATGAAGAAAGGACAGATTTGGTGCACGTGATTAAGAAATCTTAATATTTATTTTCCTTCTTCTGATGATAAAATCTTTTGAAATCTAAACATAGTTGTATGGAAAAGAGAAAGTCAAATTTGATTGGTTAACGAAGGTGATTGGTTCTCAGGTGAAAGATAAAAGCTGGAACGTACTGAACATGTATCATTCTTAGGAAAAGGAATTTCATTTCATCATGACTTCGCAAATTTCTTTATGGTGTGAAGATAGCTGTTCTTCAGACAGTTTTATTACAGCAGTAGAGGAAGCTGAACGTGCTGTGCTATCATTACAGGATTGCTCTTCTTCATTACTGAGTAATTTTAAGTGATATTCAATCTTCAGTGAACATTAATCATGTAAGTGAACCTTCTCAGACTTCTAATAATTGTACTTAATTAAACTCTATTTCTTCTAATATTGATTTGTGAGGAAATGTACAGAGTGAATAAGTTTTGTGCATCAGACTTTGATTGTAAGAGTGTGGAAATAATTAACGATCTTAGATCGGATTTACAGAATGTAAAAAAACTTTAGTACATCAAGCTCTGATAGTGTGAAAAACCTTTGCGAATCAGACTGAGTTTTCTCATAATGATTGTGGTGAAATCAACAACGTAGAAAACTGTGATTTTCCTATCATACATAATTTTGTAATTAACAGTGTGGAAAAACCTAATGAAGGTCCTTCTAATAATAATTTCATAATTAAGAGTGTTGAAAAATCTATTGAAGTTCCTTTTAATAATGATTCACAGACTGTGGAAATAATTTATGATCGTAGAAGTGAATTACACAGTGTGACTGATTTTTCTAATGGAGAGAAAAGTAAAACTTCAGTGAACAGTTGTAAATTGAACTCTGTTTACAGGAATGGTGGTCAAACTCTTTTTTCTGTATCTAGTGGAAACTCTAATATTCCGGCTTGCGAATGCAGGAATAATATCATTGAAGAACGTTGTATTTGGGATACAACAGAAAATACTATTTTTTTACTCTTACTCGATTTGTGCTGGTTGTTTTTATCAAGTTCCTAATCAGTTTTAGGACATGAATGTCTTAGCTAGGATCTCAATGGAGAAGATCGAAATGAATTTCTCAATGATCGTACATGGAATGCAGTGTTAAATCCTAAAAACTTTATGCAGATATATAATACATATTTAAGAAAACATGAAAATTCGGGTGCATTTCGTGTTATGATTTTTCGATGTGGATTACGAAACTTCCTTCAACGTGAAGTGCAAGAGATAAGAGATAAACCACTTATAAAAGACATTCTTTATGGTCGCGAACTTGAGTGAGGAAGAAAAATTTGCTCACAATGGTTGAGTGTAGTTTATGTAAAGAGTTATTTATTTTTTACTCATGTATTTTAGAAACAGTGAAAATATATTTAAAGAAAATCCGATTTCATGCAGTGTATGTACTTTAAATATCACACATGATTGTATATATGAACGGAATACTGGTAGTATTATATTGAAAAAATTTTTAAATCAAGTAAATGATCATAATACATTTATGGAATATTATGAGATCTATAAGACTCATGGTCATAATACTATTTCAATGAACATGTTCTTTAAGAAATGCAAATTACTATTTTCTGATAAGGAATTTATTGCTCAGTTAATTGCTACTATTAACAGCACTAATTGAACAGTAATTTTCTCCAGTAAACACTTTACTTTGTTCAAGATAATATATTATAGACATGCAAGGTTTTAAAATTTCTGCTCGTGAATTTATTGCGAGAATTTTGCACTGTTTCAAATGATGGTACTTTACTGTTTCATTCCATGGTTAAACTTCCATGTGAGATGATTGAATTACCAGTATGATACCAAAAACAATGTGTTTGCTAATTAAATATTTTCAAGGGATAATTCAAATGGAATCAGAATATCACATATTCGTAGTATAATTGTACAATTATGTAAAGTTACCAGTGTATTCTTCTGTAAAGGTAATGAAAAAGTGCAATAGATTCGTAAACTATTTCAACTGAAAAATGTGAAAGACATGAATGATCATGGTTGTACAGCATTGAATACACTAAGTTTAAATATTAATATAAAATCCTGTACTTACCATCTTCCGAAGGAAGCGAATGCATGTGCTATGTGCAACTTCAGCATTGGTTAAAAGCGCAATCATCGAAGGTATATAAGGATGTATTTAAAATTAAATTATAATTTTTCTTTATACTTGTAGACTAATAATATTTCTTAAGTAAGAAAAATATTTTATATATTATGTATTTTCTTTCATTTTCTTGAAAAAAAAATAATTGTGTGCAAATATTAGCATTGGTTAAAAGGGTGAATCATCAAAGGTATATGATGTGTTTAAAATAAAAATTGGCATTTCTTTTGTACGTTTAGAATGGTATTTCTTATTGCATAAGTATGAAAATAAAAATATATATTTTGTTTTATCTTTTTTTGAAGAAGTAAACCTTATTAAAATAAGAATAAAAATAATCATAATCAAGTTTTATAATATTAATAAAAATATCCTCTAATATTTGAATGTTATATAAAAGAAAACATTATATATCTTTTATTTACTTTATTTATTTTCATAGAAAACACACACAGAAGGAAACAAAGAGAGTTTACACCTTTTTCAAATTGTCAAATATAATACAATTTCGTCATCATCATTTTAAAGTAAGAACAAAAATAATCATAATCAAGTTTTATAATATTAATAAAATATCCTCTAATCATTGAATGTTAAATAAACGAAAACATTATCTTTCTTTTATTTACTTTAATTATTTTAATAGAAAACACACACACAGAAGGAAACAGGGAGAGTTTACACCTTTTTCAAATTTTCAAATATAATACAAATTTTATCATCATCATCATTCTCATTAATATTATCCCGTCCTATTTTACATTCACTTGGATTATGTGCTTTTTTATGAATTGGAAACAGTATTTGCATTTAAGTCCTGGTCGTGGTGGTACTACTGTTGACGGTTTTAGTATTACTCCTGTTACTGCTGGTGCTGCTGTGAGGATGTAAAAGCAGAAAAAGTGGAAAAATCTTGATTTTCTTCTTCAAGATCGATCAGATTAACATAATCTTTTTGAAGCTCATGTTCTACTGACGACGTAGTAGGCAAATGTTAGCATAGGCCAACTCTTCTGGAAAATGAAAGAAATCATCTGCAAGTTTATGTTCAGACTGCTGCTGTTGATAGTGACGGTATTGATGAAGAAGGTAAAGCTTGAAAATCTGGGATTTTTTGTGGAAGTTCAACTAAATTATCATAATTTCCTTGTAGATCATCCACTAATGGTGAAGAGGGAGAATAATAAAATATGGTTATAGTTCTCTGCCTCATTAGTTTCAATTAACGCATCTGTTCTAATATTAGTATTCATCACACTATTAATTGTTTCTACTATTTCCACCGTTTTTCGTTTTATAGATATAATAGAGGAATATATATTAACTTCATATATTTTTCGTTTTCTTATAATTGTTTCTTCCTCTTGAATATATACGGGGTGATTTAATTTTGAAAAATGAGATTGTTTAGTAGAAATTCGTTCTTGGAGATAATGAGCCACTTTAATATTCAATGGTGAAAACATGGTAATTCTGTAAAGAAAAAATAATGAAAGAAATAGTAAATACTTTACATTGAATTAACTATTTTAGATGAAAACATTACTTTTAAAGAAAAGAGA
Source organism: Lepisma saccharinum (assembly GCA_022664845.1). Lineage (NCBI taxonomy): Eukaryota > Metazoa > Arthropoda > Insecta > Zygentoma > Lepismatidae > Lepisma > Lepisma saccharinum. The sequence continues at coordinate 16,014 of JAGDQP010021779.1, read as the reverse complement.
AAATAAGTTAGAAATAACACTATCTAAATAAGTTAATATTATAGAAAATAAAGTTATTTTTTTACATCTTACCATGAAAGAATGAAAGAAAACACTAGTGTGTTAGATTTGGAATCTAATATTTTATAAAGTAAAAGTATGATGTGAAATGAATAATAAAATCTCATTAAAGACATTAGAAAATCTTTACTTTATTTAAAATAGTTAGGACCTCTTCCTTACTTTAATTTCGTTTACATCATTCATGGTGTAATTATTTGTGTTCTATGTATGGTAAAGAGAAGGTTATTTAGTGTTTCCTTATAATGTATACTCCTCAGGGTTTTTTAGTTATGATAAAAAAGTTAGTGAAATTTTCTTTAGATATTTAGAGACTTGATTGGTTCCTTTCGCCTTCTAACATGTATTTTTATAAAGTATAGAGAAACTGAAAGAAGAAGATGATCGTGTTTTAAAAGTGATTTTATTTGTGTTTACGAAAGTGAATGTGAGATGATGTTTAATGTACTTGTTCTACTCCATTATTATTAAGTATAGACTATTTCGGAGGGAGAGAGAATAAAACTTCATCATCTTCCGTTTTATCTGATAGTGAATTGAAGAAAAGTGTGAAAGAGGAAATTATTTATTTTAGTAAAAGTGTAAATCTTCATAAATATGTGTGATTTTTTTAAATGCTGACTGTTTTTAATAATATCATTGGAAAAATATATATTATCTTTATAAGTAGAAGTTAAGAATAAATTAAAAGTATTTAAGAAAAAAGAAATCATACTCTTCGCATTTAATATGATCATTTAATAATTATTATCTTATTCAGTTAATATATATATTCATTACTATTTTCTGAATATAATTTAGTTTTAATTATTTAATTTGAGCTTTAAGAGAAAGTTTAGAAGTTGATTAAATAATAAGTTTTAACTTGATATTTACAGATCATTTAAACTGATACTTTTTCTTTTCTTTTTCTTTATTGATTAATATTTCAGATCTAGTGTAATCTTACTACTACTATTAATTTTAGCCTTTCAAGAGAAACTTTAGAACGACATTAATTTTAGAACTTACTATTTTCAGATCATTTTATCAGTTCAAAATATGTTACCTTATACGTATTTATTTTTAATCTACTTGATCCTGTTAGTTTAATTTTAGCATTTAAGGGAAAGTTGAAAAGCTGATCATATGAGAATATTATACTAGATATTCTCACATGCGAGTTAGACTTGTTTACGTCTAGACTATCTTTTCTCCTTGAGTTTTAGTTGAAAGCAATATGAGTGCAGAGGAAGAGTGCTTATTTCTATTTATTCTTATGGTTCCTCATCAAGTTTAGAAGTGATCAAAGAAGATGATGATGATTATGTGATTATTAGTGAAGTAGAAAACTTAGTACATAATAAAAAATATTGATTAAGGATTAAATGCGGAAGTGAAATTGATTTTAAAGTCTAAAGGTAAACATTCTACGAAACGTAAAGAGAATGAAGAAGATATTCAATCTAGTTGTGATGTGATCTCATGTAGATGTGAGGGAAAAATCATTTATGAAGATTCTATTTATCAAGCTATTGAAACTTGGGAATGTGAAAAATTCCTATTAATATGTTCGCAGTGTTTTTATAAGATAAATAACCGACAGAGACATTTTTGTACTATTCGATCTGTAGATGGACATCGAGATTTAATGAGGCGTACATGGAAAGTATTACTACAACCTATTAACCTAATAGAAATTATAACTGTTATGTATTGAAACATGAGAAGGACTTTAATAATTTTGATATTTTTGAATATACTTTACGTGCTTTACTTATAACTAAAGTGAAAAATTTATAGAGAAATTAATTGAAAAAGATATGATTGGAAATCCTGATAGTGAGTGAAACTTACGATTTGCTTTAAACCAAGCTGAGACTTGTTTTCTTTACTTGATTATTCTTTATGTAAGTTGACAATTGTGGTTAGTTGTGTTTTAACTATGATAGTAAGCAGTCGTGATATTTTCCTTACTGCTTTAGTTGAAAATATATTAGGACCGCGTAACTGAGCTAATAAACATTTATTTGATGCAGTTATGTCTGATATTCAACTTATGTTTTCCAATTCCACTTCCTCATCAAGTTTAGATTGAGTTGAGATTTTGAAGAGGAAAAATGAAGACGTATTTATGGACCATCATTAAGTGAAAATAAAATTTATAAACACTGTAAGTGAAAGAAAAAACTGTTACTATCTCACTTTTCGTATACTATTCACAATGAATTATCAGTTGAATAGTGTCCAACAATTGATTATTCTATAGTGTTAATTTGAAGTGTGGACAATGGTACTTTATCTATATTATTCATAATGAATTAGAAGATCATTAATTGAAAATACAAGGTGATCAATTAATATTGTATATTGTGAAGCTCTCTTAAATGAACTTATTATTCCGTGTACTTTATGTTTATTTTTTATTTTTACTGAAGTGAGCAGAAGAATTTATTTTATGCAAGATGAAACTTCTCCGTTTTTATTGAAGGTGCACTAAAATTTATTTTGATCATATTTAAACATAATTGAACTTGATGCGCAGTTGTGCGACTTTGCATTTCAGTTACTATGAAAAAACTCAAGTGTGGAGGAAATTAGTATTTTTTTAGTTTCATGTGGAAAATTATATATATATATATATATCTTGCAAGTCTGTGTTTTTTGAATTGTGCATATAAATATTAAGTATAATCACTTAAACTGTGTTTTCTTCCTCTCTTATATTTAAATATAAAAAATTATAATACATGCATATTATCTTCTTAAATGAAATGGGAATAAGATGAAAAATCTACTATTTTTCCACTGATATTCTGATATTCTAGTACTATATATGTGTACTTATACAATAATAAACGTAATATTTCTCAGTTCACTGTTATTATTTCATTTAAATACTAGTGTGAAGTAATTTTATCTTGCAGGGTTTTCCTAGGAAGATTGAGTAGAAAACGTAAAGACGAGCTAGAGAGAATACCGTAAAGATAAGTTTACGTAAGATTTATTTTGTTTAAATCGGTTTATCCTTGCTTTTTGTTAAAACGTTTATGCGGCGCGGCCATAATGCGTACGTTTATGCGGCGAGGCCGGTAGAAAACACGTTTCGCGCTGCTACCGGTAAATAACGCATTTTACGGTTTAAGCTGTAAACAACGCGTTTTCCGGCGCGGTGCGGCCAACGGTACCCCCCCCTAGGCTGTACCGTGGATGAATACTAATGCATGTTTTATTTTACTTTCAAAACAGTAGTTTGAGTTTTCTTTCATAATACCTAACTTTAGTGCTTACTGAAAACTTTAAATGGTTTAAAAATAATGAAGATGAAAATATTTTCATCATAAATAATAAAAGATGTACACATTCATCTAATTACAAATATCTATATATAATCATATGAAAATTAACATTATCACTAATGAGAAATATTATTTTATTTATATATTTTAGTTTAGTTTCATTACAATGGTAGATTTTTACACCTTCATTAAGTTACATTTTACTGATGACTCACAATTCACCTAACGTTTGTGTTTCAATGATTTTAACATCAGCACATCGCAACCATTGTTAAAATTATTTTCTAAAAATAAAGTGCAGAAATACGGAAAATTCACAGAATCACTAATAAGAGTTAAAGTTGGGAAATAAATGATTCCATCCATCTGTTAAGTCAGGGTGGGAAACTCTTAAATACAGCAAACATTTCATAATTTTGTTGTAACTAAATGTAACAGTTTTAATGTAAAGAATTCCAGTGTTTCACGATTGAAGTAACTATACTCATGATTATTCTTATCTAAATGAAAGGCACAATTTTGACATAAAAGGATAAAACATGGGTTCCAAAGTTCAAATGCCATACGTATACATTCCTAACTTGTAGTTTTATCATGTTTACAATTACACTTCTTGTACGCTAATAGTAATTGTTTTTCACCGGGTGGAAATAAACTGTTTAGCCATATGAACTATATGATCCTCCGTATAATCTTCTTTAACTCTCACTACGTTTTATTAAAAGAGAGTAAATAATTTGAAAATGTATAAATCAACATTATTAAAGAAAAATAAATTTGAAGGTCGCACACTTGATATGATTTTCTATTATCTTCATTAAAACCAGTTTTTAACACTATGAAAATACTAGTTAAAGTGATCTTTCGATTCAGTATGTATTTATTTCCCCTTTATATAATATAACTGCTTTAATTATCATGTAAAATGTGATTGCATCTTGTGTACAAGCATAACACTCACAGTACACAGCGGCTATCGTTTTAAAAACGTGTGAAAACAAAGTTCGATGGTAATATTTTAACAACATTTAACGAAGCTCCTTAAAAGATCAACTACAATTTCTTAATAACACCTGCCTGAGGCAAATAATGTAAAGTTGTAAAGCCTAAAGTATTCGCGCACCTAATAAAGCTCCCTAAAAGATCTACTGCAATTTCTTAAAATATCTGCTCAAGTAAAACCTAAAACATTTGCTCACCTGATAAAACTTCAGTGAAGTAGTGTAAATCTAATAACAAATGATGCAGCTTGAGTAAAAATAGTGTAGAGCCTAAAACGTTCGCTCACCTAATAAGGCTCACGGAAAGCAGTAAAGTTTAAAATATCGCTAACGTCTTAGCCAGTCGGAGGCCTATTTTCTGAGTGCTTATCTTTCATTTGAAAACTTTACTCAGCAGGCGTGCTCTAAATTATCAAATCACGAACGGCGGCCTACAGCTAACGTTTCCACCAGACAAATCCTAAAATTGATATCTTAAGAAATGTCCTGTTCTCCCTGAGCTAAAGTTAGTAAAAAGTTTTACATTAAATTTAAACTTTCGCAAACTATTCCTATCTTGAGGTGAAATATTTGGTGTTACTTCAGGTTAGTACGTCTGTTTAAAAATCAACTGAGTAATACTTTGAATACTCAGTGAAGATGTAGAACATTAATGAGCTTAACTGTTTAATACGTTACCAACTTTAAAGTAGATTACTCGTAAAGTGTATGAATATTTTTATCCCACTGCGAAAAAATAATAATTTTCTATGACATTAATAAAATAAAATAAATTAATGTTCTAAAATTTAATAAACACGTCTATCCGTGAGCTCCCCCTAATTTTTATTAATTAATTTTATTTACTTTTAAGGACGGAAAATTAGTAAAGTGGATTAAACTCTGGTGTGATTTTTAAAAAAATAGTAAAGTGGGTAAGCGCAGTAAGTTCTCAGACACCCCAAGGACTATTTATTTTCTTTTTCCTCAGTTCACCCAGCTGGCGTGGTTCACACTTTAGAATGGTAACCCATGAATTTTTCCTCACTCAGTCATATCATACAAATGTTCTTCAACCTAGGCTCCTTCCCTGAGCCTTAGTTAGTCATAAATTTAACACGCCTTTTCTATACACAATACAATCTAATTAGTAAGCCCCGCTTGAGCGAAATTTTACTTTTTAGGTGGGCTTGCACATGTTATTTTAAACGTTTATGAAAAAAATATAGGTCTCACGTAAGAGAAAACTACTGATTTCTCAAGACCTGAGTAATCAAAAGACATTTTAAGATTTAAGGGGAAAGGGTCAAATCGAACCGTGAGCTCCCCTTTTCCTGATTAATTAATTAATTTGTTTTATTTACTTTTAAAGGACAGAATATTAGTAAAATTGGGTTAAACCCTGGTGAGCTTCTAAGAACTAAACATTAGTAAAGTAAGTGAGCACACTAACTTTTTAACCAGCTAAAGGACTTTTTTTTAGTTTACCCAACCGGTGTGATAATAAGTCGTAAACGTTAAAGCGGTAACCCAAGAAATTTTTCTCAGTTATGTCATGCAAATATTCTTCTACCTAGGCTCCTCCCCTGAGACTTAGATGGCCGTAAATTTAGTACGCCTTTCTTGGACACGATACAATCTAATTAGTAAGCCCCGCTTGAGCGATATACATGTCTTTTTTATACGTTTACTAAAAACTATAAGTAAGAGAAAATTATTTTATTTCTCAAAACACAAGCAATTAAAAGTAAGAAATTATTTTACTTTCACGTGTGAATTGTAAAGCCAGGCAAAATACTGACCTTCAACCTAGGCTCCTCCCCCTGAGCCTGAAGGCAAAAAAATGTAGTAGACCTCTCGTGTACCCGCCCCGCTTCCAAAAAGGTATGCACATTCACTTCCTAGGCGTTGCTGCGTATATCACTTTATATATCATTAAAAAAAAGCTCAGTGCTTAGAAGCGTTTAACATAAAAATTATTTACTTTTTACATCAATACTAAGCTCAGTGGTAAAGCGCTAGCGTATGAGGTCTTTTTTAAAAAAATGTTCGGATGGCCCACGTTACTTTCGCGTACCTGATCTTTTATCTTTTCTAAACGTTCTACTAGCACATTTTACGCCACATCGTACCAGGTGAATCAATTGTTTTATCTTTTTCCCTTTAAAAATCTTGTTTTCAAATGATCTTCCAACTGATAATTCAAAGTCGCGGACAGAGCAGAACATACATACTGAACCATCGTAACTCAGTGGTAGAGCGTTAACGTGGCATTCTAATGTCATTATTCACCCAAATGCCATACCTGAACTTTTTTTTTCGTTTGTGAACATGGTGCTAGATCATTTTACGCCATCACGTACCAGGTGAATTAACTTTTTTTTTCTATTCCTTTAATCATCTGACATAATTTTTCTAAATGTAATATTACAGAGCTCATGCATTTTCGTACAGCTTTTTTTGTACTAGCTGCCACTAATCAGCAGCTTAAAATATACTACATTGGATTTAGTTCACTCTGAAAAGTGGAGCGTAATTCCATGACTAGTATGAAGTATGCTGTAAAGTCCATAAAATATCATACATAAAAATCGTAAGCCTATGCCTTTTATTAAATTTTTACTATACGGCGGGCTACGGGCGGGCCCAGGCGATGGACCACGATGGTAAAATAACGGGTTACGAAGCGCGTGCGGCGGGCCGCGATGGTAAATAATAAGGTACGGACTGCGGGCGGCAAATAACGGGGTCTCCTGACCATGTGGTCCTTGAGTGGCCCCGCGATCGGACAGACCCAAATGGAAAAGAAATACAACAAATAATGGACCTAAAAGCCGAACTAAACAACAGACCCTTGGAATAGTTAATAAAAGATGAACAAGATAGAAACTCTCTGGATAGCCTGGCAAGTAGGATCTCATACATCCGCCTACAAGAATTTGTAAATAGGAATTAAAATGTGAATAACTAATTTGACGGTTAGAGTGGCGTAGGAAATGTAAAATAGGAACACTCAATGAAAAATACTGTTCTGTGACGTGTGATGAGGAAGGGACGTCGTGATGTTTCGTTCATGTCGTGTGCGTGAAGTAACAAATGGGAATGAATGAGCCTTGAAGGGGGACAAGTGGAAGAAAACAAATGCAGTTTCATACAAACTTTGTGGATTTTCAATCTTATCTACGGTTATGGTCTACATAAGTACCCCCTGAAAGAAGTGTGAAAGTGTGTGATACGGATGTGGAACTAAGCGCAAGAAATACGGTCACCCCCAGAGCGCTGCCAACCACTGGTATGGACAGCACAAACTCTGGCTGGAGATCGATCATATGTGAAATATGTGTAGTGTTGTGATGCGAATGTGATGTGAAAGAAGGTGATGGATGGTCTGGAGAAGAAGAAGACGGGAAGGAGGAACCCCCGAATCATCCCCAATCAGAGGATATGAAGGAGGAATCCTCCTGCCAGGAGGCCCAATTCTTCAGAAGCTGATTCTCCTGAATTTAAGAGTGAATGAGAAGGATGAATGTTGTTACTTGTTTTAAAGGTTTTGTATAAAATTAAGGGATTAGAAAGTTAGGATATAGGGAATGGAGGGAACTAAAAAACATGAACTATGTAAATAACAGAATAATCTTTGAACCGACAAGCAATTAAATTTAAACATAGGAGCAGATAAGAAAGGAAAACTAAAAACTAAATAACTAAGGGTAAAGTAAATAACAAAACAAAATAATTAAATTCAATCAAAGTCAGTATGAATGGAGGAAGAGTGATAAGCAGGATACAAATAAAAACCATAATAAACATTTTGCATGATAATAAATAAATTAAACCATCTGAATAAAAGTTAAACTAAACAAAACATAACACAAACAAATCACTCATGAATAAAAATGACTCAAGTCTATATGTATTGTTTTATACATTCCATGTAAAACAGAGGAAAATAAAAACAAAATAGAGTAAATTCATTCCCCTCCAACGCAGAACTAAGGCCCAGGTTTGTCCACCGGAAACTGGGCAAAAAAGAAACATCCCCGATTCCACCCTTCTTTATTTATAAATGCAAAATCAGGTCCTTGTGGCTCCGTGCCTCGACGCCGCTTCAGTTGTCGAGACAGGGAGACAAGTGGGGATGGCCCACCCCAAATTCCACGGAGAACACCTTTAGTTCGCTGGTGTCCTTCAGACACGCGAAATGGATTTGATGCAAACATTGCAAAAAGGTTGGGGTGGTATGAGGGTCCCTAAATATTAAAAAATAACGGGGTACGGACTGCGGGCGGCAAAGCGGCGGGGTGAGTTTTTACAACAGATGAAGTTTATTGAAAAGAGAAAATAAATAGAACTTGAAGTAAACTTTTCACTACTACAGTTATTTCAATAAACTGTTCTCATTGATAGCGGTAGAGTACACTTATTTAAATCAATCAATATAATTCTAATTTATATTACAATTTCCTAAGCCAGCCTAAAAATCGTAAAGCAAGACTGAATTTTGAATGACAGCACATTATACTTTTTCCACGATACTGAATCATAAGTTGAGCTAACACAGTAAAATTGCAAGCTAATTTTAAATAAGCTGTTAGTGCTCTTCACACGTATGAGTGAGTGTTTTCAATAAGTTAAAAAAATAGAAAGGTAATAATGAGACGCTGTAAATAAGCAAGGTTCAGTAAAACTTTTTATAACTGTGTGTACACTTCTTTAAAGTAAGTGAATCATGAGTTGAAGTGTTATCTAGTGCGCACTAAATCATAAGCTAAAGTGATATCTACTTCATCATAAGCTATGCTGATATCTACTGTATCAAAAGCTATGTTGATATCTAGTGGTCAGTGAATCATAAGCTGTTACTGTTTACTTCTCATATTTTCGGTCAGCTCAGACATTTGTAAATTTTAAACTTCGCAGGCTAAAGTTAATATTTAATTGAAATTATACACGACCCTGATCTCCTATAGTGAATAAGATTCAGTAGAACAGTCAGATCTTCAAACATAAGCAGTAGATAAATGAGCAAAATAAAGTGCACTCCTCTGCAAATCCATTGTAATTAAAATGTGATGGAAAGGGGCGCTAAATTATTTTAGTTCGCATACCAGCTTGTTAAACTTTTATTTTTATTCCTTTAAACTAGTTCACTCACAGAGCTTGAGCATTACCTTTGTGCTACCATTATTTAGAGTATTTTTTTATTTGTTTCTCAACCTGATTATACATAAATAAAAAAGCTTAGCTCCACGTCAGTATGGGTATCTATTTTAAATTATTTATGTCACAGGGCTCAAGTCTTATCTTTTTATTTCCACTCACTATTTTTTAAAATAATATCTGTATCATAGCTGTATCATTAGTAATAAGTAAACGAATTCACTTATCAAGTCACATGCAGTTCTTTAAAGATCCAAATGCTGAGGAATTTTCATCTCCAAATACTTCTACTAGTGCATCGTTGTCAAGTTTAGAACTTGAATTTATATCAGATAGCGATGATGATGATTATTCAATTATAAATATGGAGGAAGCTATGGGGAAAAATGAAACGCCATGTTCTGTAATATCACATAGTGAATCTTCCTCAAGTGTAGAAGAAGATTATATTTCAGACAGTGATAATGAGATTTGCAATATTAGCAAGGAGGAAAGTAAATATATTATTGAATCTACATTTAGCGCACTCTGTCGTCCTCCTTGTGTAAAAGGAAGTATATATTGTTATCCATGTGTTAATAATATAATTCAGGAACAATGTATTTACCAAGCTATCGAAAATTGGGAAAACAAATATTTTCCTCTGATTTGTGGAAGCTGCTTTTATAAACTTTCTAATAAAACTATACATGACTGTGTCATTCGTTCTTTAGCTAAAGAAAAGTATTTGACGAGGCGTACATGGAGAGTGTTGATGGATTCAATTAATTTTCTAGAAATTTATAATGTTTATATACTAAAACATAAATATTTTGATAATGTGGAGATTTTTAAATATACTCTACATGCCTTACTTATACTTAAAGTGGAGGATGTCAGATCTCTCTGACATTGCAAAAGATATTAATGCTGAACCTGATAGAGATTAATGGTAAACATTTAAACTGATTGAAGAAATTTGAAGTTGCTGAAAAAAGTAAAAGTGTATCTTTACTTGAATGTATGAAAGAAAAAAACTAGTGTAACGTTTCAACTTGTTTTTCTATGTAGAAACTTAAACTTGTTACAAATACAAAGCCCGGGTGTGACTTCCTCAAATTTACTCTCAACCGCCTACTCTCCGCCTTTTCGTATTCGAAATAATCAGCTCTGAAGTTCATTTTCCCACGGTTTCGGCAGCCTATAGCTCCGAAAGTACTTAATATTCGACACCCGTTTTTATCACGTTTTTCTTAGTTCGATCTCAGGTACTCACCCTTAAATTTTTTGCACGCATTAAGGGAACACCCTGTATATATATATATCTTTTTTCCTGATTGATTTTCCCTAGTGCAACCGTTCAGACAGTCTTTATACTAATATTATACACTGTAGATTCTTATAAGCAAAAAGTATGGTGTACAGATTTTAGTAAAATCTCTGAAGTAATCGCTTGGTCTTAAATAACATATATGTGTAAAAGTTCAACGTTAAATGTACAAACGACTTTTAAAAGAGTTCTTAAAAAAAAAGAAAATGAAACCCATACTAACATTATTGATGCACATCATTAAGCCTCTCTCTCTCATATAAAAAATACTCTTTATTCTCTGTCAAACAGTTAAATTACGGTAAAATTATTCAAAGTTAGCTCATCTTCTGTTATTTACATTTATCCCTTACAAAGATCATAAAATTTTAAGTTCCAGAGAAAAAATATACTTAAATCCATATGTATTGAACTCAGACATGTTCCAGTTAAAGTTATTTAAAGGTCTACAACAACTGTTTAGTAGCTGACGTCTTCCGTTTAATCCCTTACTTTACAAAAGAATATTTATCACCGATTGTAATCTAGTAGTAATTAGCTTGCAGCTTGTAGCTGATTAAAATGTAATCAATAAAGAGGCTTCTTATGTTAGGAATTATTTATATCAGTAATAAATTAAATAAAAATGTCAATTATCTATATTAAATCTTTGAAGAAAGAAAATGTAAGAGTTCACAGCATTTTCGCAGGGATAGTAAGTCGGGAGCAAAAGGGATGTGCAACTGCTACCAACAGCAGTGACACAAATGAGCGAAATGAGGAATCGTTACGGGAAAACGGTGAGAAAGGCAAACGACATAAAGAATCGTTAACATCGACTCCAATCAGTGTTGGCATCTAGAAACCAAAAAGTCGCCTGAACTTGCTAAATAAAAGTTCGAAAACTGCCAAATAACGCGCTAGAAAAAAATATACGGAAAAAGTTTTTCGTTTTCTCCTTATACGGTATCAAATACTTGCAAAAGAAAGGTGTTCATTTTTGATCAAGACATACTTTTTCAAAACGGAAAGTTGAATATTCCAGTTTTCAGCAAATAATGTATACTTAACATGCAAAAAAAGAAGTCCACTATGTTGTTATCATGTCATTGTCTCTATGAAAAAGATATTCTGCAAATGTTCTCTAAAAGTAAAATTAATATATAAACCCCTCAAAAACGTTTGTCTGAAAGAAACACTGGTTTCCATAATCAAAAGACAGGTTTGTATTCTCCTTCTATAATCTGATTAGAGATACAATTACTTTCAAAGATCGTAGGGTTTCATAAAACTATTGCATTTATTTTGTTTTCAACTTCTGATTTCAATGTAATTTTAAGTCCTTTAAACACATTTCGCTTACACCTTCAATCAAGCTCAAAACCTCCGTGTTATAAAGCATGTTCAATTGCATATCTCTGATCCAATTAAATACAACTTTAAACCTTGTTAGTTCAACAAAATACAGTATACTGAAAATTTATATACCAATGTTATAAGGTTGTATTCTTTATGTGACGGTATGTAATACTGTTCAAGCCAGCACCAGTATTTTTCTTATGTGCTATTTTTGTTGCTACGTGCTTCACAGTGAATAGTATTGTGAGGTGCAGATTTTCCTTGAAGTGATCTTAGTCATCAGCTTGCAAATCTGGAAATGTGATACTATGCTATTCGTCAGTGTGAAAATTTACTCTAGATATTGTGTAAATGCGATCACTTTAACATGACTACAATGCATTAGATGGTCGTCTTAAAGTATTGGATTAAATCTATTCCAATATTTAGTATGATGTGCAGTGTCTCCGACTCGCGATTTTATCTGTTGTCCCACTTTGAAAGCGTTTAGATAATTTCATACTATTTTTTGTAGTTGACGATGTATTAACAGTATTATTCGCAGACCAACTAATTTGGCACAGATAGCCATACAAAATCATATATTTAAAACGTTCTTTCTTTTATGAGTTCTTCAAATGTATTTAGAGATATATTCTCAATCTGTGACGAGTATTTTATAGCCTTTATTTATGAGGACAAGTTCAAAACGCATTATTTACTGAACTTTGGTACAGCGATTTGTTTCAGTTAAGAAAGAATGTGAAATATGCAGGCTATGAATATTCTGCAAATATCTTTAAACAACCTACTATAGATGACTTGCTTCTAATTCCTAACACTATAAGCTATGTAACTCCATAGAAACCTATACTGCACATCTTAACAATAACTGTCGCCTTAAAGTGAACTTCCTCAAAATAAGACCAAAAAATCATTGTTTTCTATTTTTTAGGAAAAACCTTAATTCTATCATATATGACATGATTTAAGCAGTAATTCTTTTGCACATTACACAGAAAATTATTCGCGTCCCTTCTGATAAAAATATTTCAATTTCAACAAAATGCCAGCTACTAGCAACCTTGATTGAGAAATTAAGTGTTGGAAACTTTTATTCTAAAATTATTTGCTTTCACTATTTCCAACTTTAGCGGAAAAGTAAATATGATTAAACAAGAAAAATAATACTGTATTTACCTTAAATAAAAACAAATCGTATAGCATGTTTTTATTAGTATAGTAAAGAATTTCACTCTAAATCTCTGGTAAAAGACTGCAAAATACGAAGCGCATCGCGTCAGTTATTGTATATGAATTTTAAGTGTTACTTGAAACTATTATTTTTTATAAGAGTTTAACGAAAAGTAACAGTGATTTGTAACAGTTATATGCATATCCACTTTCAGACTGTCATTTAGAGTAGAAAATTTAAGAAATTCTAAAAAAAATGTTTTCTACAAAATATGTTTAAAATGTCTTTCAAAAATTGTACAACAACATATTAAATTTTGGTGGAATGAAATTTTTAGTGCCTTACAACTTTTGGACTTTGCCAAAATTTCAGGAAAATGGAACTTAGAAAAAATTAAAGAAATTCTGAAAAAACTGTTTTCTACAAAATATGTTTAATATGTCTTTCAAAGGGTCTACAACAACATATTAAATTTTGGTGGAACGAAATTTTTTAGTCCCTCATACCTTCTGGACCGCCAAAATTTCAGGAAAATGGAACTTAAAGAAAAAATCAAGTTTTCTATAAAATATTTTAAATGTGTATCAAAGCATATTGTTCAAATATAGTAACAGTATAGTTTAACAAGTTCTCTCAATGCTTGTCAGACATACACTTGCATGAAAAAATATGGGAGTTCTAAAAATAAATAATAAAAAAAGAAGTGTCTCTTATACGCATATGTACTATCAGTATAATATCCGTGTTTACGGTTGTTACAAAAATATTAAGTTAAATGTCGTATAAGTTTATCAGTTGCACTGCTTCAAAGCAATATCAGAGATTGGTCCGGCACAAAAAAATTCCATTGCATTCGTTAACACTTGGGTATTTGTTAGTAAAACGTGATTGAGTTGGGACACTATTACTTGCGAATCTCTATGTGATATTTTAAAAATTATTATTATTATTTAAGATGTGTGTTTTATATTTCTGTTATTTTTAATCATTTACCGCCCTAAGTCTAATAATACAAGTTATGGCATATGTATTTCTAATTTTATAATCAGAAAAAGCTAAATTTCTATCTTACTCAGAGGCGCAAAAACAGCGTGCCAGGTTCAAATCCCACGTATGACAACAAAATTTTTATTTTTAAATAGTGGATATTTTCAAATATGTAACCAGCATTTCTTTGTGCTATAATTCGATGAAATACATGAAAAATGAAGTGGCAGTCAAACTTGCCTAAGGGTCATAAATAAATTTGAATTAGCTGTGTCTATACAGAAGGTTGGTTGGTTTTAAAATAATGGATACTTTCAAATATGTTAGAAACACTTGACTGTGTTATAGTTCGATGAAACAAATGAGAAATAAACTAGCTGTCAAACTTGCCTAAAGGCCATAAATAAATTTGAATTAGCTGTGTCTATACAGAAAGTTGTATGTTTTAAAATAATGGATATTTTCAAATATGTTAGATACACTTGATTACGCATAAGCTAGATGGAACAACATACAAACGAAGTGAGAGTCAAAGTTGCCTAAAGGCTATAAATAAATTTTAATCCGCTGTGCCTATACAAAAAGTTGACTGATTTTAAATTGGTGGATATTTTCAAATATGTAATCAACATTTCTCTGTGCTATAGTTCGATGAAACACGTAACAAATGAAGTGATTCAGTAAAAATATTTTCCTGTGTCCTACACTGTTCCTAGCTTCACAAAAGAGTATCAAAATATATAATTATTGCGCTTTGAACAGACGCCATAAACGACGCATAGGAAATGTGTAGCCACATTTTCTTGGCCTATGATACAGAGACACATGTATAAAAAACTGCGTGTACCGCCAGGCATAAATGCAATACAGTAAAATATTCATTGTGCTGGTCATGCAATTCGTAGTTCATAAGTGTACAAGAAGTGCATTTTTTATGAATCTTATCTCAAAATGCATATTACACTAAGCGATATTTTTTACTTTAAATAAGGGTTCTCGTGTAATCTATTTTTATGACCAATCATCATCATATAATCTTCATTCTGCTACTAACTCTAAGATTCCAGAAGGCCATAAATAATTTTTATTTAGCACTTCCCATTTCGACCTGGCCAAAAATATATAATATTTCAGTAGCAAAATATGATTGAAATTTTTACTGATTGCATTTTTAAGTGAAGTCTACAATGATCTACCACCATATTCACAAATCAAATATTATTTATGAAATAGAAAAAAAATCACAATAATTCTATAGCTGAAGTAAATTTATAATCCAAAGAATAAACTCACGTAATTTCACAAGTGGTTGTGCCAACTGATAATCCTCAAGGAGTCAATCAATTGCAATTACCTAAAAAATAGAAAAAATATACTTAATATCTATATACAAGTCTTATTTCAAAGTAACAAAATCATTGCTGATAATTTATTAGAATGAACAGAAATTCTATGCGTATTTTCAATTTGGGGATGCCTAGTATATTTTGTTAATGGTTTGTGTCTGGGACTGATCAATATATTAAAACTTAAAGTTATCGTCCACTCTCTTCAAAGAATTAAATAATTAGAATGAACAGGAATTCTATGAGTATTTTCAGTTTGGGGGGTGTTTAGTATATTTTGTTAATGGTTTGTGTCTGGGACTGATCAATATATTAAAATTTAAAGTTATAGTCCACCCTCTTCAAAGAATTAAATAATTAGAATGAACAGGAATTCTATGAG
>JAGDQP010021778.1:8083-31315 GCA_022664845.1 Lepisma saccharinum | reverse complement strand
GAGTATACGATCTCTCTCGAACGGAAAGATATTTTGAAAGGCTAGTGTAGTGAATCGTAACATGTCCTCAAGCGTGACGTATGGCGTAAACGTCTGATCTGGATTATTCGTTGGTGCTAAGCGTAGCGGTACAACTAGGTCTGGCTTTGTGGGTTCAGGATTTGGTTTTTCTTGGCACTTATAGCTATAGGTAGGGTGCTGGTTGTCACAGGTTGAACATTTAGGTGGTTTTTCTAGGTTCTTGCATTCCTTTGTTGGATGTGTTCCCGTGCAGTATCCACATTTCGCAGTATTCGGACAATTTGTGGTAGTGTGAGAATTGTACTGTTGGCACTTCTCACAGCGATATGGAAGGGGTGACTTTGTACGAGAAGGTTCTACTCTGTACCGTTCATGGTAAATGTATGCTCCCTGCTCCAGGAGAAAGTCAATTGTATTTTGTGAGTCTGTGAGCACCCGTACCATGTAAGTAGGCCCGTCGTTATTACGTATTCGTAAGCATTTCTTAATTTCCAGCTCATGTTGCTTTAGTTCTTCTTCAATTTCATCGTCCGTAAGTGTAGGAGCCACTCCACGAATAACTACAGACAGTATTGGGGGTTTCCTAGGAGGTGGTGGGGATTTCCCTTGCTTCGATTTGAGTTTCGCTATATGTGCATCCTTCCCAAATATTTCAAATGTGGCTTTGTCTCGTACGTACGTATCAAAATGCTGATCTCTTGATTTGATGATAATACCATTCCTGGTGCGCTTTATTTCCTCTATAGTCGCTCTGGGTACATATTTAGCGATTTGTTGGCTGATTGCTTTTGAAGTTTCAAATTTGGGATCGTACTTTGTGAGTAGGAAATTATAAATGTGGGATGGATCCTCTGTGTGTTTAATTGCCTCTTCTATATCCGGATTGCCGTCTGCCGACTTCTGAGTAGATGGTGATTGCAATGCTGCGCTGTACCCCATCCCCATCTCCATAGGAGAATGGGCTCTTGTGCGTTTTGGGTCAGTAGAGCCATTACTGGATGTAGAGATATGTCTTGCCCTTTCCTTCTGCTCAGTTAGTTTCTTGCTTTTCGTTACATTAATATCTTTGGGTGTCACTTTAGAGATTGCGCCTTTGACAGATTTAGCGCGTGCGCGACGCCATAGTATATCTATACAGTCATATGATTTACTTTTCGTGCATTACAAGTTTTAAGATCTTTCTGTAAACAACATTTTTACAGTTTCAGAATTTTAGACATGATTACAAACAACTATAATAATAATATAAACAGCATTTTAAATTAATCTCAACTTTCGTTCAGTATCAAACAATACTGTTACCTCAAACTGCTGTAGTACTCTGCTGCCATCTATTGAGCTCCAAACTTACTACATCTGTGTATGCATTCTCTTTATTTCGGATTTTACCAATAATTTTATAGTATTTTCGTGCATTCTTGACGTAGCTTTTCAATCTCATCTCTGCTGAAGTTCATATTTGGCACAAAATAGTTCCAAATTCAAAGAAAACACGAATAAAAACTGCTCAACACTCTACAACGCATGCGATAGCTGCAACTTGACTCCTCTATATGAAGGAGTAGTTGCAACAGTTGCTAGCGACAACATGCGTCCGACGCGCAAACCAAACCGGCTTCACTGATTTCCATTCAACGTGTCAATGCAGTGGCACGTGCAGCAGTTGCTTGCGATCTTCGTATGCGAAAATCGCACAAACGAAACTGCACCTTTAGCCATTAAATAATTTCTAAAAAAAAATTTTTTTTCTTTGAAAATAAAGTGTAAACTTGGAAAATAAACCTACCTATCATTATATACAATCGTATTAATTGATTTCTCAAGACATGTGGTGTTTCATTACGCAATAAACGCTTGTTTTTTTTAATTATTTTTCTCTCTCCCCACCCCACAGATTTAGAGCAACTCAACAATACTCGTCAACTCAGATAATATTTTCATTGTCGATGTCATAACAGCCCCATTTTCTACTTTTTAATAATTTTAATTTCGCATTTCATTGCAAGTTTCTTAAACAGCAAGAATGAGACTATATATCTTGGAGTTTTCTAATATAATTTTAATCATTTTTCGGTTCTTCAAGCCCTGGAGAGTAGATAGCGAAGCGGTTAAACTTATTTTTCAAGTATATTTTGTGCATACTGCACGGGTTTCAATTGACTATTCACCCGTATCGGAACCATATAAATTGTGTTTAAAAGCAGCCCTCACGAAAAAATTGTAGTTATTTCACTTTTTCGTGCACTAAACCAAAATGAAAAAAAAAAATCACTGTTAGGAAGTCAAAAAGCAAAGAGCAAATATATTCATCACCCAATGTTACGTAGGAGTAAAACTCAAGGATTGTCACGGTCTTTAGAAAATCCTCGCGTTATCAAACATGTTGATCTTAAAGGCCTAAAGTAGACGTTAACATATTAGATCTTTTTCATCAACATAATTATTCGCGCGAAGATTATCTAAAACTCGCGACAATTTCCACACTTTCGTGCTCCTTTTCCAAAAAGCTTGCGTTCCTTGCAATATTGGTAAATAGCCAATTGAAACACGTGTTACACCGCGTAATGAAACTACTGCACGATACGGCACCGGTTTCAATTGACTATTCACCCAAATCCCGCAAGCGTATTTCGAAAACAGCCGTCACGAAAAGAAATGTACAAACGTATTGTACATTTTCGTACACTAAACAAAAATTACAAAATCACTATTATTGGGAAGTTTAAAAACAAAGAGCAAATATATTCATCAAACAATGTTTAGTAACAGTAAAAATCAAGGATTGTCACGGTCTTTAGTAAATCCTTGTTTGATTAAACATGTTGATCTTAAAGACCTAAAGTAGACTTACCATTAGTAAACAGGGCTACTTGTTGATCAACTTATTGATCACGCAAGGATAATCGAAAGACCGTGACAATCCTTGATTTTTATTCCTACGTAGCATTGGTTGATGAATATATTACCTCTTTACTTTTATACTTCCTAACAACAGTGAAATTTTTATTTTGGTTTAGAGCATGAAAATGTACTATAACTTTATACATTATTTTCGTGAGGGCTGCTTTTCAAATACGCTTGGGTGATTTGGGTGAAGAGTCAATTGAAACCCATGCCGTATCGTGCAGTAGCTTCACGCAGTTACGCGGTGTAACACGTGTTTCAATTGGCTATTCAACAAGATTGCAAGCAATGCAAGCGTGTTAATAAGGAGCACTGAAGTTTAAAAATGCTACAGTCTTTAGATAATCCTCGCTTGAATATATATATTAGTTAACAGTGCTACTTGTTGATCAACATGCTTGATCGCGCAAGGATTTTCTAAAGAGCGTGCCATTCCTTGATTTTTACTGTTACTAAACATTGGTTGATGAATATATTTGCTCTTTGTTTTTAAACTTCCCAATAATAGTGATATTTTTCGTTTTGGTTTAGTGCATGAAAATGTGCAATAACTACGTATATTTTTTCTTGACGACTGCTTTTCAAACACGCTTGCGATGGTTCCGATGTGGGTGAATAGTCAATAGAGACCCGTGCGGTATCGTGCAGCAGTTCCATTACATAATGTAACACGTGTTCCAATTGACTTTTCAGCAACATTGCAAGCAACGCAAGCCTGTTTATAAAGGATCACAGAAGTTTAAAAAAAATGCGGTCTTTAGATAATCTCCGGTCAAATAATTATATTAGTGAACACGGCTACTTTTTGATCAACATGCTTGATCACGCAAGAGTTTTCTAACACCGTTACAATCCTTGACTTTACTCGTACGGAACGTACGTTTGGTTGACGAATGTTTCCTCTTAGCTTTTAATCTTCCTAACAACAGTGAAATCTTTCATTTTGGTTTAGTGCACTAAATTGTGCAATAACTTTGTATATTTTTTCCTGAGGCTATTTCAAACACGCTTGCTTTTGTTGTTCCGATGCGGGTGAATAGTCAATTGAAACCCGTGCGGTATCGTGCATTAGTTTCATTAAGCGGTATAACACGAGTTTCAGTTAGCTATTAAGTAACATTGCAAGCAACGCAAGGGTGTTTATTAAGGAGCACAGAAGTTTAAATATGTTGTGGTTTTTAGATAATCCTCGCTCGAATATATATATATATTGAACTTGTTGATCAAGATACTTGATCGCGCAAATATTTTGACACCAGGACCAGGACCGTGACAATCCGGTACTGGTTAAACTGTGAGTATTCACCTTCACTCACAGTGATGTTAGACTGTGATTAAACTGGGACACAAGCAGGTTTCGCTGTGATAGGGGCTTGTCACCCTCATAGTGTAAGACTTCGAGTGTTGTTTCTTACAGCAAAATAGTCTGAAGGAAGACTTTTATGACTTACGAAAATTGGAACGGTTGATTTTGGCGTGAATGAAGGATGAAACCCTCCACTTGTCTGAGATAACAATTTGTTGCAAACAAAAGTTACGGAACTGTAACATGAGAGCACACAAAGAGTATTCTTCACTAAAAAAAAAGTATCTTGCCGAATACAACAAAAAACAAGAAGCTTTTCCCGTCTCGTTCGCTTCCGATAACAATTGTGATATTTTACACTGTCCTTGTTTGTCCTCAACACGACTTATGAGCTGAGCGGCATAAGGTTTGGGGAGGTGAACGAAGGTAGATGTTGGTCATACGGGATGAGTTTACTGTGACTAGGTGGGCGAGCGAAGCAAGGTTCCTTGAAGGAGAGGTTGCCAAGTGCGAGGTAAACAAACGCCACACGTGATGTCACTGAAGGCCACTTTCTCCCTGCGTGCATACAAGTAAAAACTAGCCACTTTGGCCTACATACGTTCATTAAAAAGTAAAGTTAATATTATTGTTGTTTTTCAATGTTAAATGTTCCTCACTAAACTGATACACATGCTGTACCCAAATAAATTAATATACATGAATTAATAGAAAGAAAGAAGATATCTTTTGACACACACATAAACGAGAAGAGAAATGTTCAAGAAATAATAGTCTGCAATCACTCTAACATATATATGTATGCAGTCGTAATATTAATGAAGCACTCACAAGTACCGAATTGAATGCAGCGGGTTCGAACCCACAACATCGACATTATTAATAATAATAATAGCCGGCCGTGTAGCCGAGCGGT
Source organism: Lepisma saccharinum (assembly GCA_022664845.1). Classification (NCBI taxonomy): domain Eukaryota; kingdom Metazoa; phylum Arthropoda; class Insecta; order Zygentoma; family Lepismatidae; genus Lepisma; species Lepisma saccharinum. Next base: position 26,168 of record JAGDQP010021778.1, on the reverse strand, counting down.
CTGCGGCGGTAGGCCATCGGCGCGAAGGTCCTGGCAGCGGCATGGGAGTGGATTTTAACAGCTAAGGGCGAATTGTGACGGGCCGAAGTCCAAAGTTACCATACTGGCCCATATACAAATGAAGTTCACCAAAATAATAATAATACACAGGTGTCCATACCACCTTGATCTACTGTGTATGGTGCGTTATCTTTTTTAATGGAAGGTTCCCCTGGAGGTCTATCAACCATCTTGAAGAAATCGGCGAATCGTAGCCTACCCAAGTAATTATACTTTACATAACTTTTTGAGGGTTTTCGCTTTCAAGGATTTATTTTTCTCAATTGATTTTCAATTAATGTATTTCATGCGAATGAGTACACGTTGTTAATCTGAACGATCTGAAGGACAAAATAAGTGATGTGGTTCTGAATACCTCAGTGTCCCCGGTGGTTGAGTAGTAACTCTCTGCCTTGGAATCAGCGTATCCCGGGTTCAATTTCCAATGGGGACACAAGTGGTTCTCTGTCCACTTTAAACTGTACGTCCCGTCGTTAGTACCTTACTAGTTCGTTTGTGACTTTAATAACAATTCAAGCTGAATATCCAGAGGAGCAGCATCAGCACGCAACTCTCTGTTTCCCCAAAAGACTGCAACACTGTTTGGACGTGAATGGTGCACAACTGAAGGTTCGGCAATAAACTTCAACAAGCAGAAATAAAACTTTAAACATTGCTCTAAGTACACACAAAATTTTATGTTAATAAACTTTAGCGTTCAAGTTATAGAGTTTTAGTTTCCTGCAGGACTTTATGGATTCCCTGTATAACGGAACAAAATTATACTATGAGAGCATAACTCATGATACTAAGTATTTTCTATCAGATTATTATTTATTTGCATGAGAAAGTTCATTGACCCTATTGTATGCTACACCCAAATTCTACATACCTATGAAAAGAGATATCTTCTCTTCGACCCTTCTTTAACTTAGGTCATGTATTTCTATAGATCGCAACAGCACATGAAGTCCCCGGCATTGGCAAAGAATACATAAATAAACACATATTGAAAGCAAAACTACACTCGCAGCGCACAATAAAGAAACAATAAATACACAAATTAACTTAAAAAGCATCCGAAAACAAGCGCACAGAGAAACTGCAAAATATTCATGTGGCGCCAGGAGCCAACGGGCCTTAAGTGAAGTCCAGTGGCGCAAACACAAATTTTCGTTTAGGGGGGCAAGTATCGGTGTCATTGATGGATATATATATATGGATATACGATCCGCAGATCCAGGATTTGGCTGAAGGGTATGGTGCAGTTATATCTAGTGTAAACTTCGTTGAAGTCTCATTTTATCCAGTGTAAGTTTGGTAATCAAAGGTGGCGACAGCCCTTTAACCGCCTTGGATCTGCACTTGTGTATATATATATATACACATATTTATGAATAAATTTGTAAGCACGAAATTAACTTTACCCAATTAAGCATTAACGTTAGATCAATGTTATCATTGTTAGATTCGAATAATTACCGAATTTCAGCATGTAACCAAAATATATATTTTTTTCTTAACTTCAAAAAATAAATTGTGGTTTCGAAGGGTACTGGACCACTGTGGGCCAGCTGTTTGACTTCAGCCCTTCGGAGCTTTGTGCCAGGGAGTTTTTTTTAAGAACTAAAACTTTAAGCTATCCTAAAACATACTCGATCTAATTATATATTGACCACTAGCGATGAATAACGGGAGGGGGTGGAGGGCAGTTGCCTCCCAGTTCTTACCGTCGCACTATTTACTGTACTCTTAATACTAAATCTATAATGGTAAAATCTCCCCCCTCCTAGCCATCTCCCAAGTTCTATACTGTAAAAAAATTTCGTAGGATAATTTACAACATTCGGTGGCAATCTGTTTGCCATCGATTTTTTACAGCGCAGCAACCACTCGATGCCACTGGACATACTACAAGACACATAAATTGATCTAATTCTTATCCACAGACCTAGCTGACTTCTTAGCCTTCTTGGACAATTTCTCAGTCACATACTCGATTGGAATCTTCGTCCTTTTTTCGTTTACCTTCTGTTCTAACACTTCGAATAGAGTTTGTTGCTGCTTCATTATTCTTCAAAATGTTCTCATATACAGCGCACACAAACAAACAAATTCAAACAATATATGGTTTCTGGAAGAATAAACGAGAACACACTATTTATTCGCTATGGCAGGAGCGAGTCCAGGCTCAACATTTGGATTTGTGTGTGTGTGGGAGGAAGGGGCGCACAAGGTTGAAAATACCAAGAGATTGTATTTACTTATTTATTTAATATTTATTTATACTATTTACTTCAAAACTCTGGGATGAGTTTTACTTTGAAATACAAAAAAAAAATCCATATTCTATTGGAGAGGAGAGTGTTCCCCCCTGGTTCCTCTTCTGCGCTTTTGTTCCATCTTGGTTAACTAACTTCTTCACGGAACAATTCCATCCTCTAGTGGCGTAAATCTAAAGTTGAGTTAACAGTTCTGTAATTAGCATTTTGCAAAGATTATTTTAAAAATATTTTTTTTTCGCATTTACGTAAAAAAGTGCCCTCTTTCTACACTCTGCTTTCATTATGAAATGGTTTTGCTTAACAATGCTGTATCGGTGAACCAAAAGAAATTGCTATTGCGGCGAGCGAGGAAATAAATAAATAGTGTCAAAGATTCTTGAAATTGTTTTTAAGAAAAGGAAAAATTTAAAGATGCTTCTGTTATAAAGGAATATATTTAAGCGTGGAAATAACGATGTATCAGAATAAGAGTAGAAAGTAGTTTCTTTTTAGGAGGGGTACAACGCAGTGGCGACGAATGATCAAATTAGAGCTTATAGACATACACTCCCCAAGAATTTCATATTTCCAAAGAAAAAAACATGTGGAGGGAAATTGTTCCCTTCCCTCCTTAAACGCCGCTCATGATACCAGAGATGGCGTGAGTCAAAGAATAAGTGACACACTACCCGCCGTGACCCACTACGTGCTAGGGTTTTCTTAACTAATGACCTACCTGAATTCAATCTTGAAGCATCATTGACTGAGACCCAGGACTCACCATAACTAATTTGGCCCTCAACCCACTGGGCCGAAAGACACTTTCAGTAGGTTGTGGGTCCAATTGGTGATAGTTGGTCGTGGGTCAAGCGTGGGGTCACACAATCCATTATGTATGGTGGTTACGGTAGGTCGTGGTTTAAGAAAGCTCTAAGAGGTGGTGGGTCATAGTGAGTCGTGGGTCATTGTAGGTTATGGGTCAACTATTCTTTGACCCACCCCATCTCTGCATGATACAAGATATAGTAGCCTACTACCCGCCTTCTTCAAAAGGTACCTCTGTGTCTCCCCTCCGTTGCTGCGTACAAGTTGGCGTTTGTGCATGAGCGATGTTTGAGTTTGTCTCCTGTGGGGGAAACCTTCTGGGGGTTTTCCCGCAGGAAAATTTTTAAAAGTTAACGTAAAACTCGTATTTGAACATTTTTTAGAATTGTTTAGCAAATTTGTATTTCTAATCAGAAAGTTGGGAGTAAATTCCCCATGCCCCCCCCCCCAGTAACTAGGCCCATGACGTTGTGGTTCGCTGTTAAAACAAAGCATTGTTTAACCGAATTGTTTTAAGCTAGTGATGTGACTGACAAACATATCATGTAATGTAATTTTTTGGAAGCCTTTACGCAAATTTGGAACAGGTCGAGAAAATATCTGATCACGTTGAGTATATGGGAGGAGGAAAGTGGGAGGAAACTGAAGCCCCCTGAAATATCCACGCACACAGTAATTAGTATTAAGATAGTAAGCACGACGGAAGTCGTCGTCACCTACGACGTCATACTGACAGACTCTGACACTACCCACTGTAAATACAACGATGGAACCCGGATTTATTAACTCAGCCTCGTGGCGGAATGGTCAAGACGTTCGCTTATTGAGTGAAAGGTCCCGGGTTCAAACCGCTCTTGGGTCAACAATTTTTCTTCTTTTTCTTTCGAAAAATATGTTCATATGCTCGTATTTATTATTAATTATTGCTTTCTTGCAGTTTTCGAACATTATCTTAAATTAGTGACCATGGGAAAGTGGAGGTTAGGTGCGGTCATGTATCTTTATATTTTCGTCTCTCAAATTCCTAGCGCGAGACGCTCTTCGACTTCCGTCGTATTTACTATTTTAATCGCCATGTCTGAGACGCCGCCGTACAAAACGAATCTGATGCTGGTACGTAGAGAATCGATATGACATAAAATTTTGGGGAAGTATGTTTAGGGTATAGGTACCTTGGAGTTTCCACTCTTCGATATCCACGCTGCTATAAATGCCCTAATTTAAAATTCTTTGCGTTGGCACTTGGAGAGAAGGTAATCGAAAGAGAAAAGGCCAACTTTCTTGAAGATGCCGTTTAAGAAAATAGTAAACTGAAGTCTATTACACTGTGTATGTATGCAAAGTATGTATGTATTAAATAAATAAATAATATTCTATCCTCCTCAGCATGATTCATTTGTAAATTTCTCCCATATCTATGAAAGTGGCGTACACACCCTTTCTCCCTCTCTCTTTCTTTATCTCTCTGACACATATGCACACAAACTCAGACACACCCGAAGATTGGCACAAGAAACTATAATATTAGTTTCCCGCTACCCAAACTACATGGCCTGCTTATCTTAGCCATCGCGATTTCATTATACTTATAATGTCGGAAGAATCATACTGTTGGTGGTGTTCTTCATTATGAGGTCTCCTTCATTCTCCGGTCGTCTCGTCCCGTATATCTTTCTTAAAACTACTGAGATTCGCCAAATGAAACTACAAGAAGCTTTGGAAAACGTCGGTCAGTGTGGCCGGCAGCAGAGCTCGAACTTGCGTGCCTTCCCACTGCCGATCGAAGCTCGGTGAAAATATGAGTTATGAATACATGCGCTTGTGGAAAGTAATGCACATTTATGAAGCTTTTATGATACATAAAAATAGTTTATCAATTAGAAGATTGCAAGAGTTGCATGCTTCAAATATTCAAGGACCTTAGTCTTTTTCTTTGATGGGTTAAGATTTGCCCTCCAGTTAATAAGATGTACAATAGAAGCAGATAACTGCAGAATAGTATTGCACTTTAAATTTCTAAAACTAGAAGCCAATTTAATAATGTCTTCCAAATATGACAAATACATACATTCTCACCGTGTTATCTGCCTACGAAGATGCGTTTATAGCTTTTATTTTAAAATGAAAAAATGGAAGCTTAGCAAAGAAAACTGCAGAAATCATGTGGACAAATGGACCACATGTTAGATTTCATTCAGTGATTTATTTAGTGAGAAAGTAAGACAAATAAAATAGTGGATATCAAAGTACCTTTAATATCAAAGTAACCAGACTAACGTTGGAGATCTTCTCTCATACAAATAAAACTCTATCGTTGAGAAATTTCTTTTACGACTATTACCTGAAGTACCTAAGAAAATTACCTAACGTTTAGGTACTAGGTCCACCAAAAATAACTAGTTACAAGTACTAGGTAGTGCAATTGGAATGCACCTAGGTACATGTTTTGTACTTAGGTACTATCCAACACTGACTTCATTGTTACGGTGACGGTTAAGAATAACGGTTACCCATTGTACGTTAATATATAACAACGTTGACTATACCTAATTTAATAAGTACGTATTTATTTCGTTCCATATAACATTCAGTGTTGTACTAATTCGTACATTGTGGTGTAGAACATGTCGTGAGTAAATGAAAGATTATTATAAGTAGATAAAAATTGCATTATCAAATTTATTTGATTTTTCTATAATATAAACATACACTAAACAATACATAAAAAAATACAAAAATATTTTTTTAAAATATAATATATAGAGAGGAATAAAGAAGCAAAGCATGCAAACATTTACAAAGAAAATTAATAAGCGTATTTTTAAAATTTACTCTTCAAATATTCCTCACACATACAATAACTTCCCTCTAATAATTTATTTTTAACCAAATCTCATAAATTTCCCAGTATCATTTATATGTCTTACCTTAATAGGAAGTTTATTGTAAAAGAACCCTTAGACAAGTTGGATTTCGCAAAGAGTGAAGTTATGTGTTGTGGTGTTTGAATGTTTTCTCTACATCAGGTTCAATGTTAATGCAAATCTAATTGCTTACTGAATTTATATAAACTTTGTCTAGTGCTCCATTAATCTAAACTTCGATGGGTGCTCTGGATTTTAGACCCTTGCCCTTTCTTCGTTTTTAGGTGCTTCATAAAATATACAACTTCTAGGCTCTTTTTAACCGAAAAAAAATTTGACTTTTCAGACCCTCTTTAACGGGAATTTGCTTTTGTTAGTTGGGAATCCTGTTAACAGGTCAATAGATCTAATAAATTGACACCTATATCCACCCAAGGAGCATGTTTGATTAGATTAGAACTGCGCGTCTCTACGGTATATACTAACCGTTCCACACGGGATTGCCGCTGTTTACATGGTTGCGCTGGTGTGGTCAACAGTCATTCAGTCGCGGACTGTATGAGAGACGACAGTGTTGCAACGTACAATATCCAAAATAACCTACACCGAGCGGCCATAGATGAATTACTAGAGAGTTCGCTTAGTAATCGGAAGGTCCTGGGCAGTGTTCGATTTGTTTTAAATCACGAAGGGTGGGGGGGATGTCCTAAAACTAGTGGGTTTAAACATACTGAATTTTTGGGTAGAAATAGATTTTATCAGGGGCTGGAATGATATTCAGAATCAACAACCGGAGATTATATCCTCACGAACCAGGGAAAATCCCTTACCCCCCCCCCCCCGCGGCTAGACAAATGGAACACTGGTCCTGGGAACGATCCCAGAGGCCGTCAACAATTCTGACAGCTTTTCCAGGGTTCCTCCTCAGTCACACCAGGCAGATACCAGGATGGTACGAACAAACTAGGCCCTGGCCGACTACCTCCCAATATCTTCTCCCTTACCCTGTCCCATTTTGAGCCTGAGATGCTTGGCAATGAAATATTTCGAAAGTGCGTAATCTTAGAAAGGGATATAGAAAAAAATATGAGTTTCTATAGAATTACCACACTAAATACTCGCCTGCGATTATTATTCCCACACCACTATTTGCTGCATGTCTTGCGGATTTTCCATGTAGTTGAAACTTTCTGCTGCCTTTTTGAAGTCATGTTGTATATTCGTCACCGTTGTCATACTTTTCCTAAGGTTCTTAACATCGCCTTTTGTAGAGGAAAGAATGATTTTTATTTATTTTTTTACTTACCAGAAATTTTATACATTATTTATAGCAGGGGCGGTCGAATGGCGGACTCCGAACCCCGAAGCCTTTTATCCCGGAACTCCACGTTTTAATACAAATTTAAATTTATTTATGACCTTTTGGTACACTTGGCTCACGTCAGGTTTGATACGATATTCAATAATAATGTGTGAATTGATTATATGTACACACTTTACTAGTTGAAAAAAAAAATGTAATGTGAATTCATTTCTTTTTTTTAACTTGTTTTGTAATTACACAACTATACGGAGTAACTAATAACCACACTCTTACTGTCCGGTTTCATTTATTTATACTGAGCCACCGTAGCTCAGTGGTAGAGCGTTGGTGTAGCAACCGGGAGGTCGTATGTTCTGTCACATCAGGCAAATTCCGGGATGGCATCTTCAACATATGCCCTGGCCGATACCTTCCCGAATCCTTTCCCCTCCGCTAGCCCGACCTGAACCTCAGATACCTAAAGACCATCAATAAAATTCAAATTCACTTTAATTTAATGGCATATAGACATCTATGGCTCGGGCTGGGATGCGAGATGGAACCGTTCAGGACTTAAGTTAAATGTACCATCCCGGAATTTGCATGCTGTGATTCAGTGCTGGATCTATAAATTTTCCTATGGGGGACAAAGTTAAATTTTGATGCCCCTTCCACCTCTCTTTTGCTGACCTTTCCATTGTTTTTCTTAGCCAAACAACACGACCGGCCGACGCGACGGCCACAACATTATCTCGCATCACGTAGTGTACTTTTGTTATTTTCTCTGAAGCCTATCGTGGCTTCGCTATTACTAACTCCAATAAGACAGAAGACCTGCCTATCTGACTTGAATCGCGGTTTTGAATTTTAAAAATGAAAGTAGGTTGTATGGAATAACATCGAAATGTCTTAGCGCGCCGGTATTGACATTTGAACACTTTTTAGTTCAATTTCAATTCAATAGGCAATTTTACTTCCTTTTCTAAGAGCTTTTATTTTTTATTCTTAGCTGTTTGCCGCCCCTAAGCGTGCCGCCTGGAGTGCTTGCCCCCTTTCTCCCTTTTGATCCGGCACTGGTGTGATTGACGAAAACCTCAGTCTACCGCTGGTATATAACAGAAGATGTCTTGAATACGAAGTCAACACACTATTATCTAAGCTACGGCCGCTTAGTCTTACTGTTGGCGTAATGTCTTATACAGAGTCGACTAACTATCTGGATCACGAAGCCTTTTTATACCCATTCATCCAGTCCTCAGAAGTAACTACATAATATTTTCCATTCCTGTCGTTAGTTCCAGCCGGTTCAATTACTGGTGACCTCCTTTTTTCTGTTGATCCTGCGTCGTGATGCCAATATAGGGGAAAGAAGCACACTTCGACATCGAAAAACAGAGTGCAGTGATGACATCACATGGTTACTTCTAATATCTACCAAATTGATATAAATTAATTCCCCGAGAAAACATAAGTTTCCTATAAACATAATTTACTAGTACGATTTATCGAGAAATATTAAATTTATTTACCAGAGTAGCATCGATTAATCTTGCCTGGTGAATTGGGATTTACTTGCCTCTTATTGGTTGGCCTGTGCCTGGGTATGTGGAAGCAAAGAATGGATGAAGATCTAGCTAAGGAAGAGAGGAGGAAGATTGGAATATTTTAAATAAAGTATTGTACGGAACGTGATGTTCAGTTGCTTTTTTCAATCAATTTCACCTTCCAGGTGATCATGGCTTGTGCTGGTTTCAATTTCAGGTCACTAGAAGTAGATCCGTCTCCCGTATCTAAATCCATGTTTTCATCCACGTAGAAAGAAAATGACCTCTATCAAAAAACAATACTGGACTGACTGCAGCCATTGAAAATTTCATGAATATATTTAGCCACGGAACGGAGAGCACACTTAATGTCGTTTGTCCACTTCCAGTCTAAGCCAATATAGACCGAATTTTCGGTTCTAACTCAGTTCTGTACGCTTAATAACGCTGTGTGGCCCGTTTCTTGATTTATGTCTTAATTCTGGCAAAAAAAAATGTAAATATTACTTTCAGTATTTTCTATTCTATGCAGAATACGATATACTCTTACATGAATAACTCAAGAATTAAGACTTAAATCAACAATCAGGCTACACAGCGATAAGAAGCGCATAAAACTGGGTTAGAACTGAAAATTTGGTCCACATTGTATTAGACTGGAAGTGGACAAACGAATTTAAATATTTGCTCTGCCGTCTATCTTTCAACACTAAGTAGTCACTCCAGTATCGTTTACGTAGAGCTCGATGTGCAAAGCAATGTTTCTTGTTGCGGCGTAAATAATCGCCATTGAGCGCTACGTAACGATACTGGAGTGACTGCTTAAAGTCGGAAAATAGACAACAAAGCAAATATTTAAATTCCTTTGTTCATTTCCAACCTAAACCAAAATGGACCAAATTTTCAGCTCTAATTCGTTTTATACGCGTCTTACCGCTATGTGGTCTATTTTTATTTAAGTCTTAATTCCTGAGCTATTCATATAATAGTACACCGTACTCTACGTATAATAGAAAACACTGCGAATAATAGTTACTTTTTGCAAGAATTAAGACGTAAATTAATAATCTGGTCGAACAGTGAGATCAAGCGTAAGAAACTGAGTTAGAACCGAAAATTTGGTCCGTATTCGTTTAGACCGGAAGTGAACAAACGAGATTAAGTGTTTATATCTCTGCTCGCAGGCTTCATATATGCAGGAAATTTTCAAAGGCAGCAGTCAATCCTGTATCATTTTAGATAGAGGTCATTGATATACATAAATAAATTATCAACACATTTTCTCGAATTTTCTATTTATCACCGGCTAATGCAATTACGTGAACGACTCCGAAAACTTTTCAGAGGCTTAGGGCTCATTTTCAATTCCGCTTGTGTTGCTTGCGATTTGGGGGGTTAGCCAATTGAAACACGCGTTACAACATATAAAAAAACTACATCACGAAACACAACGTGTATCATTTGGCTACTCACCCAAATCGCACGCAAAGCAAGCAACGCAAGTTGGCTTGGAAATGAGCCCTTAGGATGAAAAAATGAAAAGCCCAAATAAGAAATATCACCTCCAAACATATCACAACATCTCGTAAATGCTGTTCCAACCTGTGCTACTTATCAGGGAAATCAAAGTTTGAAAAAATACTTTTCTTAAAGAACATGGAAATTCCAGGCAGCTAATGAAATTGAAATTCCACGCAGTAATAAACGTGTAATACAACCTATTCCCTGTAGACATACCTTAAAGTTTTGCGTTAATCCAAATCTAAATGTTAAGAAGAAGAAAGAAAGGGTTCCGATGAGACAAGAAGGATGGAATTTGGCTAGCAGGTTGAGCGCTTACTTCATCCATGAATGACAGCGCGTGCCAAAATGCTTTTAGATTAAAGATCGAACTGCTTTCAGAGACGACTCAAAATGTCACGAACGAGCTTCCCTTCGATTTCCCACTTTCAGAAGCCATCGCGTCTCTTCTAAAAGTAGCGTTGCCAACCACAGATAAGAGAAGTTTTCAAGTTCACGAGTTCAGTACTTTTCTGCCATCTGGTGACTGGAATATCCACCTGCGGTAAATATTGTAAGGCTCCTTTTCTTGCAAGCTTACGTTGCTTGCTTTGCTTACGATTTGGGTGAGTAGGCAATTGAAACACGTGTTTTATTGCGTGTTCTACGTGTAACACGTGTCTCAATTGGGTACTCAGCAAATCGCAAGTAACGGGCTCTTTTAAGTAAAATAGCTCTTACATGTTGATGCATGCTTCCCTTAGGCCGGCTTTTCATGCAGGCGCTGGCCGCGTGATTTACTTGCGATTTCTATGCGTAGCTATCAGAAATACTTAAACACGTACATTAATTGGCTACTCTACTAAATCGCGATTGAATCACGCGACTAGAGAGCGCCTGTATGAAAAACGGCCTTAGAGATGATTTTCATGAAAAGTTACATTGCTTGTGATTAGGGTGAATAGTCAATTGAAACACGTACTGTACTAACCTTACAATAACACATAAAATAAAACACCTGTTTCAATTAGCTACTCACCCAAATCGGAAGTAGCGCGAGCTTTCATGAAAATCAGCCCTTATTTTCAGACATTTGTTCTTCACTTTCACTCTTCTAAATTCTGGCTGTGCTCACCAAGATGAAAGTTGTGATGTTCGGATTCAGTTTTATTTTTGTTATTTTGTCCTATCTTCTAACGCCTTTAGAAAACTTCAAAGACGTCACGGGTGAGCTAACATATTAGGCCGGCTTTTCACGTACGCGTTCGTTGCGTTCTTTACTAGCGATTTCTATGACTAGGGCCTAGCTAATATACACGTTTTAACGCGTATGTCAATTGGATACTAAGGAAAACAGATGGCTAGCACGGGAATGAAAAGCCGGCCTTAGTTTTATAAACGTTAAAGTCGAAAACATTGAAAAGGAAAATAAACAGTGTCTACTTTGTCGCTACCCTTCAAGCACTCCGAACATTATTATGTCAACTAACTTGCTTTTTAAAAATTATTATTCCTTTAAATCGAGTTACACGATTTAAAATTCTGTTTCCTTTTGCACACTTCTCAACGATTTACAAACTCACATTGATAACAAGGCGCCATTTGATTCTGCCTTCATTCGTTGTTTCTTATTTATTGCTTCTGAAGGTACAGTTCCTTTTTGTGAATCTCTTTTCCTGATTGCATTGACCATTACAAACAAATGTTCATCTCAACAGCACCTGGAAATATATTAGATTACCCTTTTCTCTTCTTTTTTCCGGTATTTCTAGTAAAAGACCTAGAATATTTTTTTCTCTTTGCTTTCTAAATGGTGTTTGTGTGTATGTCACGGTGACCTTCAGAAAACGTGGAGGCAAACGCCCATCGAAAGGGAAACAAAATTGTGTTACGGTTGATTAGAGAATGAAGTTCAGTTCGTAGGGGGAAACGCAGGTGAATTTTGTTTTCGCTTTTCTAAGACTTTTTACCTGATTTTTGTTGAGGCATCTTCTCCCATTTCTTTTGACCCAGTTCCCTGCATTTTTAGGGAATGACTAGCAGTGTTGTCAGCTAATAACTTTTGTTACTAGCTCATTTGTCACTGCACCCAATAAAGATTAATCAATGGTTTTATAGATCTTATTATAATAATAAAGTTTATTTTAAGAAGTATCCCTGCCCTAAAATATAGTCAGTTTCCCTCACCCTTTCGGACAAGGAGAAACCCAACAGTGTATTGCTATCTCTGTCTGACTTGTAGTTACTGAGATGTAGAGGCGGGGGGAATGTAGAATGTAATGCTAAGCGATTAAAAAGGACCTGCCAGTTTTAGAGTTAAATCCATAGTGCCGGTTGAAAAGATGGAGTAAGTAGCATTAGCTAAGCCTAAACCATGGTCTTTGCAATCGCGCGATAGACTTCCTAACCTTTTCAGACCAACTATGAATGGCTCATCTCTGTCTGACTTGTAGGTAACTGATATCTACGGGGTGGACAGACAGACAGAGCAATATTTACAGGCAAACTTAGGGGGGCCCGCTAAACCCGCTTATTACTCAGCACTGAATATTTATATTCTGTTATTCATTTCTTATCTGTGAGAAAGAATCATTTTGAAACTTTGCCGAAAACAGCCTGTTTAGAATACACCACATCGGAAGAAAGTGAAACTAATTTAAAAGGTACGTTTAAGTTATTTTTCTATAATTTATTTTTAGAACGGAGCATGTTTACGTCACTGTTCATTTTATTGCACAAGGAAAGAGTTACATATATTATATTTGATTATATTCAACCTGCTTAAAGGTCAGATTCTGCCTCTTTGGATGCAACATAACACTGTATAAAGAATAAGACTGCTCAAGGTCAACAGAAACCGATGATGGAAACCAGAGTTTGAATTAAACTTCCGGACAAGTGGGGCATGCTTGTGTATTGTCGGTACATATAATGGACGGGGAAATAATTATCCCAGGCAGGGGTGTTATTTCCATGATACGAACCGGGGATAATTTTTTACGAGAGATGGGATTTCTACCCTGCTATTCAAACACTGGTGAAAACAGTTTTGATTTTGAATTCTAGACCATTGCATTTAAGTTTTTCAATGTCCTAATTTTTACATCAGCTTTTGTTGTTTCTCTTTGACAAAGAAATAAACACTGAGTCTCATTATACAAGCTTTAAAAAAGGACTGATAACAGATTGGGGGGCCCTCTTGCACCGGGGCAATGCACCGTGTAACAAACGCCTTCTTTCTCGCATAATAAACTGGATTCTTCGCTAGACTATCTGATTCAGTGCCATAAGCAGTGGAATATTACGATTTATGCCTCCTACGCAAAGTGAATTCTACACGTTCAATATGAAATCATGTGTCACGAAAATGTATACAGTTTTTTTTTTCAGCGAAGCTTCCTATTTCTGTATCCCAAACTTCAGTATTTAGCGTATCTTACGCATTTTTGTTTCAATTTGGTAAAGGTAATGAACTCTTTCGCTAAAGAAGTGCGGCAAACTTTCTTTAGAATGCGAAATATATGTATTTCATTAGCACCCTTGTACACGAGAAGAATGTTCCATTTGTTAATGAGCTGTGGAAATTTTTGTTTCAGGCTGAGCTAAATTTTATAATTCAAGTAATATTTGTCACAGGGAGTCTTAATTTAAAAGTTATTTTTGTAATCGATATTTCTAAGAACAAACATTTTCCATCATCAAATTATTTGATGGTTCCTGAGATCGGTATGATATCTATCTATATACGCAAGCGGCCATAATTTTGAAGATATTTCAACGAAATTTTTATATGTTGTTTCTAGGCTTAATAGCTCGGTTAAGTTCGTTAATGAGCAAAATCAATCGCCATCTTGGATCCAAGGTGGCTGCCGAACCCATTGTTGTATAGAATACACAGCCTAAACTGCTGGGGCTATTGAAACCACATTTGGCATAAAGGTACATCACTGTTTGATTAGGAAAATGTTATCTAATGAATTCAAAGACGCCATCTTGGATCCAAAATGGTGGAGTCAAGCAATATTTTTTCCATATCGTTTGAGTTAGAGATACGAAATTTTTCATACAGGTGTATTGTCACTAGTAGTTCAAGAAAGTATTACAAAATATTGAAAAAGTCGCAATCTTGAATCCACAATGGCCGTTGAACCCATTGTTGAATAGAGTACACAGACTAAACGTCTGCAGCTTGAGATAAAAAAAAGTATTAACAAGGTACATTATCACTTGTGCGTTACCAAAAATATTAAATGATTTATCCAAAGACGCCATCTTGGATCCAAAAAGGCGGAGCTAATTTCAATTTTTCACTGCTTGAACTAGATATACGGATTTTGGCATAATGGTGCATTAAGACGAGTAGTAAATTGGGATTTTAGTATAAATTTTCATTGGCTTCTTCGATCGACTAAATTCATTACAAATATTGTGTTTTCAAATGTACTATCTATTATTGCTTTCGTATATTCTCCTCTTTCGTTACCTCTATTTCCATGTTTTATGAGTTTAAAAGCGAGCGATTACGTTTCGTATTTGTGTCAATTAATTATCAGAGTAAATATCCTACTTTGTTCCCATGTATATTTGTCTGTTTCTTACTCAGAAAATATTTTCGATGAATTATATACGTTATTACAAGATTTGGCCTCTCAGAATAAAAATTAATAATTCAAGTGTTTCGTACTCCTAACGAACCTATTCTTATAGATCTTAGTCACATGCCAAAACGGACTAACTCAATTCTTAAATAAAGTTAGATTGTTTACTATTTTGCTAAGAATTCGAGTACAGCTTATAACTGTATACATCTCAATATGTGGTTTGTCCGTTTTGCCACGTGAGTATAGATATGATGCTTTACTGTTGATGAAAAGTAACTTTGATGATTCTTACTCTCGTTTCAGGAAGAATCTTTTTCCGGAATCTCTAACGAGATTTACTAAGTCCTCTGGAGGCAATAAACGAATAAACAATTTCTTGTGCTTTACGTAGAAATACACTGAGACTATTAATGGATGATTGATGATTTGTATACCTCCTGAAAGGGCACTGTTGCATTTCAAAGTGCTTGTCCTTACTGAATTAGAATCAGAGATGGCTTCAAATGAAGACGAATACAAAGCTATGCAACAACCAATAGAAGTGAAAAAGGAGAAGAATGAAATTGATGATAATGAGGTAGTATTATTTTCATAAAGAAATAAAGCGGAATATGATTTACTTTGCATTTAAGGTTTTAGTTCTGAGGTATGTATGCATTTCTATTTGTTTGCGTTTTATTTTTGTAAAGGGAATATGGAAGTTGAAATGTACGCAATAAAAGGTACATTATTGATAATTTTACACGAGTTTAAAACAACTAAAACCATTCGCTTTTTTCAATTGCTTCAAGCTAAAGTTGGATTTCTCTCTACATTCAACAATATGGGTCTGAACAAAGCTGAGAATAACCATCTATGCTTCTGTAACGTGTATTACATTATTCAGGTTGCTGTGCCGGATAATCTTTTAATACTGAAAATAATGTTTGGCGTTGTGTTATAAATCAACATTTGCATCCTTTATATTTTGTTTAGAAAAAAATGTATTCACTGAAGCTAAACAAACTGAAAAGAACGTAAATATACATATTAAAGTAGAGAATACTTCTCGTTGTAGTGTTTATTTAATGAGATGTAATTTATGAATTCCTTCCATAATGCAAGTAAATACTGTCAAAAAGTAATCTTAATAAAGGGTTTATTTTAATGAACGAATATTTAAAACTTGAAAAGATATTTTGATTATTTCATTATTCCTCATATAATGATGAATAATAAAATTTAAAAAAAATGTTTTAATTATAGGGAATTATGAGAAATATTTTTTTAAAGTAACCCGAGAAATAGGAATAACATTTTTTTTAACTTTCACCATCTTATTTTCCGTCCTAAATTGGCTTCGTGGATGCATTTCTCGGCTAATTCCTGTTGTAAATGTAAGGTAAATTTCAGGCATCTCGAAGTGTCCACTTTCCAATAATCAGCTTCTTCAGCCCACTCCGACACAGTAGTACGTTTCTCTTAAGCAGCCTACAGATATAAAGTGCTTCATAGTTTATAATGTCAATCGGAGAGTGATATATTTTAAGTAAAGCAGTTTAGTCGTTATTTAGGTTGTCTTAAATTGGTGCGTTTCAGACGATTTATCTTCTTTTATAAGATCCTTCCAATTTCACCGACTGTAGAACTACGAAACACTTAATATAATGTGATAACTAGAGCTCAGTAACTGTTTTTCATTGATTCTTACAGCGATTAAAATACAAATCTCTCTTCTAATAATCAAATTAATTTTGTCATGATATATTAATGTTTTCCTGAGAACGTAAACGCCTCCCCATATATGGCACCCTGCCCGCAATATCATTGAAACGTGTTGTAAATATGCTCTCAATGAAAACTTTCCAACGACACATCAAGCATTTTTCAAGCCCTAGTAAATCCCGAGTTGGAAGTTAACGCCAGACGGATGGAGCAAGAGCTTCGTAGTGTTAGCCAATAAATCCTGAGACCACTATAACGTGTAGATTTTTTGCGTTTAAACCCTTCTAGCCTTAATCTGTCATTTTAGAATATTAGTTGAGAGTGTAACCACCCTTCTATCTTTATACTCTCCAATTATTACATTATTATAGCCATTGCTAGTTAATTAACACACTTCGTTTATCATGTCTAGAGCCAAGAAAAATGTTTGCATCATCCATATAGTGTTTGACAACGTATCAAATTTAGGTGATGCAACTATACGTCATGGAATCATATCTTGTATACTTCAGATTTTGTTAGGATTTTTCTCACTAACTATAAAAGTTATTCTATCCTTTATGCCTGTAGATTTTAAAAGTTTTTAAAAGTGTGAATCTTTAAAGAAATTTTAGAAGGCATTAATAATTAAAATAAATTTCAAACAAATGTTCTGATCGTAGTTCGTTAATTTTAAGTTTGAGTGCTCATAACTTTCATGTTAATGTTTTTTTCTTAACAAATCAATCTTGTATCTTTTTAATAGTTCTGTTCACTCTTTGTTTTTAATTTCAGCCGTGTAGTTCAACCTGTACAAACACAAAGGATGATATGCATGAAAATATAAAGACATTAAATTACGACGAAGTAGCTTCCTCGATAGAAATCGTTCAGCAATTGCAGAATCCAAAAACGGACACCAATCAAAGAGACAGCGAAGAATGCACTAAGATTGAAAGAGAGATAAAACAAGAAAAAGAACCGGAGGGTGTTTTAAGTCACCCTTCTGTGTCTTTGGATAACTTGAAATCTGAACAGCAGGTGAGTAGATTCGTATGATATGTGTAACTTGAACGCTAATAATTAGTGCAATTAATTTTTATTGGTGTCAGACTTTTAACTTAAGGGCGTCTTAGACAATTTAATGGCTCGTACCACCCTTTGTATGATAGAACGTATACAATCTGTATTAGGAGATTTTTCACGCGAGAAATCACTCAGTGTTTCATACTTTTATGTATAATACCAAGAAACGAGATGATTTTGTTACTAATGTCTGTACAAGATGTCAATCCTCATTATTTTTATACATCTGACAGAATTAAAATATTGCTAAATATAATTATTCAGTCAAAACCAAAGTTTTCTGCTTTATTAATTGAAGCTTATGCCCGCATAGTTCCAACAGTTCTTCATTCTTCCTCCACACTTCTGATGGTCCTATGATGCCCCACGTAATCCT
>JAGDQP010021777.1:15334-31317 GCA_022664845.1 Lepisma saccharinum | reverse complement strand
AGTCAGTCAGTGAGTGAGTGAGTGAGTGAGTGAGTCAGTTAGCCTAAAATGTGCAATTTCAGGGGTCCACAACTAGAACATAGTTTGAGATACGAATATGAAATTTTGTACATCTGCACATATTTACCATATCTCCTTAACGGCAAAAGCTCATATTCCTATCTTTAACATCTTTTTTCTTATGGGGCCCCCAAATCGTCGATTTTGCCATAAACTCTTGTTCCTGTATAACATGCTTCTGGCAGTGCTGACGTTTTCTGACGTGAAGAACTTGGCTCATGCACTGCCGTGCATGTTGATACATAACCGCGTTTCGAAACTGTTGAAAAAATGGGCAAATTTGAGCAGAGATCCACTAATCATTATGCTTTCGAGAATTACCAACGAAGTAGGTTAGTGTCTACAAGGTAACAAAAAAATTCTTGTCGCTTTTTACGTCGCATGGGAAGACGTGAACAGAGATACGGAAATAAATACCTATGGTGCTAGAAAAGCGATCGGAGTGGGAGTGGGAACATCGGCCGTGACCAAGACATGCGTTTTGTATACACACAGCAGTCATAGCTCGAGTAGCGGTGAAGAAAAATGGAGGTGTGGAGGCAGCTCGTTTGAGATTGTCTGCTTTATGACTTTAAGGCGGGCTTGCCTGCAACTGAATCAAGTCGCCAAATAAGTCAAGTCTTTGGGGACAATAGTGTGAATGAATGCAAGGTCAGGTTTCCAGAAATTCAGGTCGACAGGTTGGTTTCTGTGTGATGACCCCCCCCAGTTGGCGCCCACAAGCTCTGGATGACGAGGTTCTGAAGGCGGACATAGAGCGGGACAACAGTCAAACGTGTGTAGTGAGCTTGTCTAACGCTTCCAGGTTTCTGATGACTTCACCTGCACTCCATACAGAAGGCGTACAAGTTGAGGAAGTGGGTACGCCACACACTGTCGGAAGCCAACAAGGACCAACGAGTGACAGCCTTTTTGTCGCTGTTTTCTCGGCACCACTACACCCATATCCCATCCAGTGCTCAGCAGTAACAAAAAAATGGGTTCTATATGAGACTCCCAAGCGTGCCAGACATTCATTGTCATCACTAAACCCTGTGCCTCACACCACAACACCTCCTCTACATCCACGTAAGATGATGCTATATATGTGATGGACTATTCATCAAGTGGTACATTACAATCTGGTAACACTGGGTCAAAGCAACACTGTGGACCTGTACTCGCACAAGTTGAAAAGTGTGCATCAGGTACTACGGGAGAGAAAACTAACATTGGTGAATCGCAAGGGTACTCCTATTCACAGCCATCGAAACTTTTAAAGCATATCGTGAAGAAGGCTTTATCTTATAAACATACAGCTAATCTTTATCATGATTTGTAACTCGTGTGAAGTTTTAACATAAGAAAAAAAAACATTGTTCTAGCAATTTCATTAAAAATGACCGCCATTTTGCGTTTACGGAGTGCCACTTTGACCCCTCCCCCCCTCAATTAAAAATTTAAAGCACATCCTAATGAAGAGTTATTGCCACATTGCAATACTTTACCATGAGTTACAGCTACTCGAGTGATCTTCTAAAATGGGAATTCACACCTACTAACTGTTGTACATTTTTAAAACTTACTGTATTTCTTTGTCACACAAGAAACAATAATATTTTTTTTTTCAAAAACATACTTTTCTTAAAAGGAAAACAAAATAAACAACTCGTACTAAAAGTAAAAAATAATTCTGTTTATGCATGACTAAAAAGAAAAGCATGGGGCGCTCTCTATATACAGTCACTTTATAAATTCTTCAATTGGCGCGCCTTATGATTTTCGTTTTAGTCATGCATAAACAGAATTTTTTTTTTTTAATTTTTTGTACGAATTGTTTTATTTTGTTTTCCTTTTAAGGAAAGTATTTTTAAGTGTTTTCTTATTGTTTCGAGTTATTTCGGTATTCGGATACTTTTCCATTACCCTATATATTGTAAGATAAAAAGATAAAATGAATTGTATGGGCACTAACAACACTATGGCTTACTCCCGTCCCGCCCTATGTTTTGTCACCCAAATACTAAAGTGTTCTGTAATCAATGAAACGCATCGTCGGTGCCTACTAGTATTTATTTTAGGATAAAGAAGTTCTTACTGAAAAAAAAAAATATGCTTTTAAAATATTTAAAAATATATACAAAGTAACAATAGAATATTGTATTGTCACCCGACTTACGTTGCTGTGCAAATTTTCATCATCGCATGACGTTGAGAAATGAGTTTATTTAAGGTTTCAATATTACGAGGACATGTGAACCATTGTGAATTAAAGAAAAGTATATAAATAGACATGCTCTGTACTCTTTGTCAGTCCAGTTCAGTGATTCTGCAAGGGTCCTTTCCTGTGGAGGTGTCACCCCCCAAAAATTCTCGAACGCACTCACGAACTTTAATTTTGTTTAGTGTAAAAGAATCGATAGAAACCATGCAAAACTTCACTTATATCCTCCAAATTTTAATTTTATCCCTCCCGAACTGAAAATCGTGGCAGAATCTCTGGTTCAGTTTAATTCGACTCTTAAGTGATAAAAGTAATCTTAATAAATATTTAATAACCTATAAACGCGAAGAGGCCATTTTGAAACAACAATATCGCTATTGTTTCTTATTGCATTCATGTGCTTAAAAACACACACAAAAAAAAACAATCTTGGTGCTGCGCAAAACTCATTATGAAGCTTCTGGTGTTTGAGAATATGTGAACAATAACGTCATAAGTTTAAAAGTACTCGTTAGTAACTAATTTCTCTGTGTGCTTTAATTATTTTTGTAAGCCATTGCAAGCTTCAGTGTATGAAACAAAACCGTTGTGATCGGTTTATTAGAACTGCATAATTGGAAGAGTAGTAATAAACATTTCTAAACATAAGGTTGTAAAAAGAAACAAAACACAAGAAAAACATTAAACAATGTCCACAACATGTTGTAGTTCCAATATCAACAAATGGAATGTGAAAGCTCGTTGAAAAAATATAAATGAATCCTTACCGACACACAAGTTATGTAGGAACAGTTTCAGAATAGGTAATACAGAACATTATGGAGAAAGAAACCTATAATAACTTTTGTTATTCTTATCATTCATTCTTGAAACTAACCATAGAGTACAGTGTCTTTTATGTGTAGCTTTAATACACAACTGATAAGCAGATTAATTGGTTAAATTGCAGTGATAGAAATCTTACTGACACGATCAGGGATTCTGCCAGGATTTTCAGTTTGGGGGAGGTGTACATTCAAAATTGGGAGGATGTAAGTGGAGTTTTGCACGGTTTCTATAGATTTTTGAACTTAAAAGATTTTAAGTACGAGGGTTTGCTCAGGAATTGGGAGGGGTCAAACTCCAAAGGGGTCAAACGCCACTGCCAGTGAGTCTGGCAGACTCACTAGAGATCATCTCACCGTTGAAACGGTGTAAAATTCAAAGTGAATTACAGTTGAAAGAAGTCCAGCGATTTCAATGAAACTGTACTTGTTATGAAATATCTATTTTATTATCCATACTTCAACAAAATCAAACAAATATATAGCTGCGTTTCTATTTGATAATAGCAAAAATCATGATTATAAGAATGTATTATTTGTCATTTAATTAATTTGCAATAATCAATACTAGACAGGCGATTTTAAGCTCAACCTGTAACAGATATGAGAGATATTGTTCCTTGGCAAGCATTTGTACGGGAAGGAATTGGGAAGGTAGCGGCAGTGGCCTTAGTACTATTTTACATTCGGCTTGTAAAATAACAAACCATTAGAAAACTCTAAGTATGAATTATATTTACTGGTAACAAGACTTGAATCTCCATGTCGAACCAAAGTCCTAGAAAGTAATACTAGAGGACGTATACCATGTTATTATTATTATTATTATTATTAACAGCAGATAGAAGACATGGCACCGAGTGCTGAAGTATGTGCTGGTCTAAACTCCCTTATGGGAAGCAGATGGTATTGGCATGTTTTTACATACAATACTAGATTTCTGTCATAAACTGTCTAAAAATAAAAAAAGACGAAATACAAACTACATATAGGTAACGTAATTTCTTGATACAAACGACAAGTTTGTTTGTGCAAAGGGAGTAATAACACTACGGTTATGCCTAACAACTCAATAATCATGGATAGCGTGGAGAACCAAACTTAAAACAACACAGCTTATTGAAATAACAGATAGGATATGATTCTTTCATAGCTACTAATGATGCTGATAATAATCACACGCACATGTAAGAACTGTAGCGGAATAGAAGAGAAAATGGTCATCATTTTGAATGTTCGTAGCGGTTAGTTTAAATAGTTTGAAGCATTAAAAGTAGGGTTTATTTCCACCATGAAGTAAGAAAACAGTAAATAAAATAAATTAATGGTAAAGTCACTAAAAGCAAAAACACATGTTGAAGCTTGACACATATGAAATGCTAACTCTTATACAGAATCAAATAAAAGCTCCCATTGAAAACAAAACATTCAGTCTCACTTTGTTTGCCAAAATGTTTGCCGTCCAATCAGCGAACAGGCAACATATAGGTGCAAGTGAAAAATGACATTTCACATAATACCCATACGGTTAAAGTACTTTCTAAAGTCACACGTATTTTCTTCGAAATGGGTCACACTCGAGTGAGGATACATAGGTATATGATATAAGCGATTCCGCCATACCACTCTGTAGAGGTGCTACCCCAGAAATCCTCGAGAGCATCCCCCAGCTTTAATGCTTTTTTTCTTGTTGTTGTCAAAAAGCGATAGAAACCGTGCAAAATCCCACTTACACCATCCCAATTATCTGACTTTATCCCCCCTCAAATTGAAAATCCTGGTGGAATTCCTGCCTGGTGGAGCAGTCAAGTTCCTCATCAAAAAGAATCTACATCTACTTTTTGTAAGATGAACCAGTTAAAGATAAATACACACAGAGCGAAATATTTCACCCTCTCAGAGCGGAATCTCGTTTTTGAATAGAAAATGTGATCTTTCTAGATAGGATTCCGATATTTACGGATGTAATGTAATTTTAGAGCGATTTTTCATCTTCCTAGGCGTTCATAATGCATTATGGTCAATAGTCAAGTTTGTTCTCCGCCAATTGCGAAGATTACGAAAGACGAAGTCCTACTCTGAAGATAATCGCGTTAAGTTAAACAAAATGTCAACAAAAGACTTTACAACTTTCCTTAGTGCCAGAAACATATCTGAAGACGTCAGGAGAGGACGTTTTCTCTCAGTTTGCTGTTCGGGGATAAGACGTAGGTTGCATCGCCAGCAGGTAGCGTGTTCAAATCCTACCGAAGTCATTTTTTTTTTTTACTCTTTTTCATTCATAAGAGTTTTACTTTTCTTGGTCACTACTTGTGAATAAGCGCTCGCTTTTGCTTGTTTTTACATTTTCAACATTTCATTGCGTCATTTTCATGTCTCAAAGATGAAACTTGTATCTGAATGGATGGAAATTAATATTACAAAGATAATGCCTACGTTCACATCGAAAAGAACTACCATAGATCCTAGCTTTTATCCATTGAAAATCTCTCACCTCTACTCCGATGAAAGTCTGCTCTAAATGAGCAGTCCCTCTTTCCGCTGTCGAAAGATGAAATATTCAGCTCAAATCGAGCGGAATTCCGCTCTTTAAATTTACCGTTTAGAACAATTTTTGTACCCCGGCTTGACCCAGAGGTGATATGCAACAATATGTTGACATATATACATATACAGGGTGTTCAGAAAAGGCCGTAACAAACTTCTGGGAGTGATTGCTGACATCGAAACAAGAAAGTAAGTTCCGATTAACATGGGTCGAATTCTGCGTCATTTAGTAGATACAGCGTTGCCAACTGAAAGCCCAAAAGTCGACGCCGACAATGGAATGAAAATGAAGAAATCGCAATAAAGCAGAGACGATACATGAAATGAAAATACTGTTTGTGGGAAGTACCTTCCAACAACATAGTGGATATTTGAAGTGAAAACGCGATGTCACCGGGTAGTCAGTGTTGCCAACCTGGTATCAACTGGATATTTGCAAATGGCACTACGTCGGTATATGAAATTTTGTGCATGCCCTAGTGATGGTGAACAACATATGTATGCAAACCAGAAACTTCAGTGTTGCAAATTAGGGGTAATACACGGAGGGGCATATCTAAAAGATCGAAATTGTAGCCCGAGTATCATCCATAGTTGGTAACACTGCTGTGTGTACTGGACATATGTTATTGATCATCACGAGGGCATACAACAAATTCAATAAAACGTCGTAGTGTCATTTGTAAATGTTCAAAGTGATACAAGGTTGGCAACATCGACAACTCAGTGAGATCACGTTTTCACTTCTGATATCCACCATCTTAGAAGATACTTCCCGAAAACGGTGCTTTCATTTCATGTATCGTCTCTTCTTTGCGACTCATTCATTTTCATCCCATTGTCGGCGTCGACTTTTGGGCTTCCAGTTGAAAACGCTGTATCTCGTAAACGACGCGGAATTCGACCCATGTTTATGGGATTGTTTTTCTTGTTTCGATGGCAGCAACCACCCCCCCCGAGAATGCAAATATAAAACCAATTTAAAATATCTAGATTTTAAAATATATATACCCACAACTCTTTATTTTATATCTCGTTGTATTGGAAAGAATATAACAGAATCAGGTTATATGGTTCAATGGTTCAAAAATGATTTACACGTTGGGAGTCACGTCTTTTATGATGTGTGCTTTCCTTTTCGTTTCTGTAGGAAAAGAATGAAAAAGAGAATACGGGTCTTTTTTCTGTTTTTCCCTTCCCTCTTGTCATTCTGTCCCTTGTTATATGCACTCGTTATGCACTCAGGGCAATAAAACTGCAAAGCCTGTGTGATGAGTAAGTAGGCTCCTTTTGTTGATCTGAGAAACCATCGCGAAACATTTTGTAAATAACGTCTTACCACGACAATGGCATGTTTTGATGCTTTCTCATGCCAGTGTTAAATAAAAAAAACAATGGGGAAAGCAATGAGATAGGAATCAAATACATTCCCATTTTCTACAAGAATTCGCCACAGCACCCACTGTGTGTCCCCCTTAAATTCTTGAGTCCCCCCCCCCACAACTTCAAAGTGTTGTAGTTCTATGTTCAAAATTACACTTTTCACTTTATTTTATATATCTTTGGCCAACAATGGAGTTTTCTCAATAATGCATATTTAG
The DNA here is from genome assembly GCA_022664845.1 of Lepisma saccharinum. Classification (NCBI taxonomy): domain Eukaryota; kingdom Metazoa; phylum Arthropoda; class Insecta; order Zygentoma; family Lepismatidae; genus Lepisma; species Lepisma saccharinum. Next base: position 24,082 of record JAGDQP010021777.1, on the reverse strand, counting down.
TAGAACGAAAATTTTGTATGTACATCTCCCTAGATCAGGAATCTTCAAATGGTTGACTCCTGTCTACATTCGAACCCCGAAGCCTTTCTTCCCGGACCTCCACGAAGTTCACGGTTTGATAGAAATTTCAATGTCAATTTATTTATGGTTTTTGGCAACTTCCCTTCACAATGGGTTTGATAGCATGTCAAGGGTAATGCGTGAATGAATGTATTAGATATACACACTTCACTTGTTGAAATGACAGCTAAAAGCATATAACTATTGTGAATTCATGCTCAAGTTCTTTAATTTTAGTTATACGAAGCAGCCAATAACTGTACTGTCCTATTTAAATGTACCGAGCGGCCGTAGCTCAGTTGGTACAGAATTCGAAAAGTTCTGAGAACGATCCCAGCGGTGGCCTATATCTGAGGGACTTTTCCTCAGTCGGAAAAAAATACCGGAATGGTACCTACTAATTGGGCTCTGGCCACTTATCTTTCAGCATCCTCTTCGACACCCTATCGTGCTTTGAATCTGAGATGCCTGAAGCCATAAATAAATTCAAAATCCAATTTGAATGTATTTGTGGTCTTTACGCATCTACGGCTCTGGCCCGTATGGAATACGAAAAAGAGTACGGCTTGAACTAAGTTGAAGGTATCATCCCGGTATTTATATGGTGTGACTGAGGAAAGCCACTAGAAAACCTGTCAAGATAGTCGACCGCTGACTCTCTCCACTGATGGTTAATTTCGTATCTTGTAAAAACTGAAAGTTTCAACAATGCATAGGCATATAAAATTTTCGTCTGTATCTTTCCCTGATTATTAACTGTTACTTCATACGAAGTTTCGCAGTTCTCTGTTAAAAAATTACACTTTCCGTTGATGTTTTAATTCTATATCTTTTGTCAACAAAATAAGGTGTCTCAACAATAAAAGTTTGAGAGTATAAAAATTATGTCTGTACCTGCCCCTAGTTATTGGTTGTATTACTTCATGCGATGTCTTGTAGTTCTCTGTTGAATATTGAACTTTCCATTACTGTTTGAATTTTGTGTCTTTTGCCAACAATGGAGGGTTCTCAACAATGCATATTTATGAAAATCGAAATTTCGTATGTACCTTTGTCTAGGTAGCAGTATTGCGTTCCTTCGTTCGAAGTTTCGTAGTTCTACGTTCAATATTACGCTTTTCAAAGTTTTCTTTCTATACTTTTTACCAACAATGAAGGTCTCTCAACAATGCATATCTGGAAGTTCGATAATTTTGTCTGTGTCTTTTCCTATGTATTGGTTAACTGTTTCGTAGATCTGCGTTTAAAATTACATTTTTAACTGATGCCTTAATCCTGTATCTTTGGCTAACAATAGAGGGCTCTCAACAATGCATTTTTGGAAGTATGAAAATTTTGTCCATACCTTTCTCCAGGTATTATTGGAGTTCTCAATTGCTGAAAAGTTTGAAGTGCTACGTTCAAAATTACGCTTTCCATTGATGTTCGAAATTTGTCTTTTTGCCAACAATGGAGGCCTCGCAACAATATACAATTGAGAAAACAAAAAAAAATCGCCCGTATGTTTCCCTAGCTATTGATGGAGTGAATCTACGTTCAAAGTTCATCTACTGATGGTCGAAATTTGTACAGAGTAGATATCTGAGATTGCATTGCCATCTAGCGTCACAGATTCACACTATTTCCGTGAGAAAAGGAACTTTAAGTAATACAGTTTCATTTCTGAGCAATGAATGTCATAAGATGTTTCTACGTAGAACAATAAAGAGTTTACACTTCCGAATGCATTTCACCTTGTTTTTTAAAAACAAAACAATGCAAAATAGTACTTTTTAACAAGGGCGTCGGCAGGGAGGGGCAATGGGGGAACTTGCCCCCCCACCTGGATTTAAAATTTTATACCAAATACTATTCTATTTCCATATATTTGATCTATGTGTTTATGTTTTTCACTGCATGCATTCCATAACAAGCTATTTGGGATTCTCCCGTTACATTTCCTTAACCATAATTACTTCAATATATGTAATCACAAATACGCCAACTTATACCCTCCAAACAAACTATGTGAAAAAAACGAATGCTATTTATTATTTTACTGTTATGTAAGTTTTATTTCTTGTAAACGTACCTCTTTATGAACATTCTGTAACCGTATGTAATAAATAAATAAATGAGTATAATTTGTTGCTCTTCATGATTCATCTGTAAATTTCTCCCATATCTGTGAGTGACGAACACCCCCCCCCTCTCTCTCTCTCTCTCTCTCTCTCTCACACACACACACACACACACACACACACATATATATATATATATATATATATATATATATATATATATATTTTTTTTCTTAATATTGCCCACCCCCTCCTTGGGGAAATTCCTGGCGACACCCTTGCTTTTTAATATCTTAATGTAGCTAGGATTTAAATGTAGTTCAGAAGGACCTTCTACTTGCTGTAAATATAAAGGTTTAACCTAATATTTTACCAGAACATGCATTTCCATGAAAATGCTTTTCCTGTAAAAACAATATTATGTGACATGTGCCCTTATTCCACTGGGCTACTCAATTAGTGATGTCTGTTCACTAGGGTGAGCCCAAGTTTTCCCCCAGATATTGGGTACAAGTAGTGGTAAAAAATTATGCATTGGTAAGAAATGAAACCATGTCAAATATGGCTGTTTTTGCCCGTCAAACGTTTTTAACCGTTTTCAAAATTAACATTTTCGCGGGTCCCTGGGACTCGGCCAAATATTGTTTAATCCGGCTGTGTTTCGGCGAACAAACATAACATAACATTCTACAACCTTTGAAAGGTACTCAAACTCAAATTTCTAACAAAAATTATTCTCGACCGTTTTCAACTGTACAATGTTGGCAGAAAAAAATGTTAGAAAGTTGAGTTTGAGTACCGTGCTAAAGTTTATAGAATGTTATGTTATGTTTGTTCGCCGAAACACTGCCGGATCAAACAATATTTATAGCCGGGACCCGGCCGTCAATCGTATCCCCCTCAAAGATCCAAATGTCACCTTTCATTCCTTTGCATTTTTCTGTTCCCTTTGCAAACGCTTCTTCAGAAGATCGAATCCATTTAGAAGAACGCGTAAATTTCGAATCCTTGTGAAAAACAAACCGGGGAATATAAACACGAACCTTTTGAGCGGTAGACGTAGACGCTTCCTTCCTGATACTCATCGTATCCTTTACAGCTCTCGTTAAATAATTGATCCACTACTGTCATATATGTTTCGTGCTTCATATGAAATGCAACGTTACTGATATATTGTGAAAGCACCCAGCGGCAATGGTTCAATGGTAGAGTATTGGCTTAGCATTCGGAAGGTCCTGGGATCGATCCCAGCTACTGACGATCCTAACTGAGGATTTTCCTCAGTCATAACAGGCGAATGCTGTGATGGCACCTACAAAATAGGCCCTGGCCGCCTGTTTTCCAATATCCTCTCCTTCACGTTATCCCGGCCTCAGAAGAAAGCATACCATCCCGAGCTAACTGTATATGCAGAAGGTTGTTCCGACTTCGTTGCAAGTCGTGAACGGTTTAGGGAGAAAGGAAACGACCACCCAGGTGAGTGAATGATCCTTAATTAGGGCTGCATCGATGTTTTATAGCTGTCGTCTTGAGGTGTGGTCCCCCCAAGCTCCTCCTACTTCGATATCAGCTCCATCTTCTGTTACGTGAAGAATTGTCGTCTGCTGGTGCTTATGTAACTCACTGTTTATTTACATTGCGTCACACGACTGTTTACTACGTGTAGTACTCACTTTACTACAATGTTTGTATTTTGAAATGTGAATCACGTGTCGTAACACCCAGATCATTGCAATATTGCCGATTAATTTGTTATAAATAAAGCACACTATAAAGTAAAAAGAGAGAGGGCATATTTATCTACATTAACTGTTTTTATTTTGTTTCAGGAAGAACTGTGTGATAATTGGTATGACGAGACCACCAAGCCAACTCCTCCATCGACCACCCAACCTCCTGCAACGACTAGGAAACGTTCAAAACCAACCAAACCGTCGAGGAAAACCCTTGGTTCTTCAACGGTTACGTTCCCTAATAAAGTAACGAAGTCACGAACACCTACAAAAAAACCTACAGGAAAACGTGCACTCAATTGCAGTAAGTAATAATTAATTGAGGCGGTCTACGTAAAAAAAAAAGGGCTTATAAACAAAAATTCTGTTTAGAGAGAAACGGAAGTGAACATTTGCGGGTTTCTCTGGTGTCTATTTGTGTAGCAAATTGTAGTGTTTATTATTAGTTACAGTATTGTATTCAGAGAAAATAACAGTGATATAATTCAAGAGTGAAAGAAACAACATCTTGTAGCGTAGTGTTATGAGCCTTTATTACGCAGAAATTATTTAGGGTAATGTAATAAAGAAGACGGAAATACAGCATTTAATCTAGTTGTAATAGAAATGATTGACATTGTGGTGCAATTAATTAAAAAGTAACATTGTTATTACCTTTCTCACAAGTAACCTTGAATGGTAAATGTTGAAATTAACATATAACAAGTTAGAGCTGCAAATCTAATAACAATCGCAAAGGCTTCGGTCCCTTGATAGGTTTTTACCCACGCAAGCATTAGTTCTTATACCTCTGCTTACACACACCATTATTCACTAGTTTGTTTCATCCTTCCTCCCTGGCCCCTTGCTCCTTAAGAAACTTACCTCTGCATATACACATTATTGTTCGCTAATATATTTCCTCTTTCTCGTTAGAGAAACATTGATTATCAACTTTGAAGCAAATTTTCATGTAAATATAAGGGGGGAAATCTCCCCCTTCCCCCCGACAACTTTCTTTTGTTCGTGCACGTACACTTTGACTACTTTAAAATTACAAGGTTTATTTCAAGTCTCTAGTATAATTACAAAGCGAACTACAGTTAGGCCCATCTAGTGGTAGATCTGGAAACAAATGATCTGATTAGGAAGATAGTACCCAGAATATCCGGCAGATGGAAACTTGTGCCACTCCATCCATCACGAGCCAATTCAATTCTCTGTGCATATAAAATGTTCCTCTCCCTTCGACGCTCTACCAGCTCCTCAGTTCTGATTACGAGGCCTGTAGTAGACTACTGAATTATTAGTATTTTACTTAAGTCGCCTACATAGACACACGAATATTAAAACAGTACAGGCAAAACATTGTCTCAATAGAATTGAGTATTTCCATTAGTTTGGGCATTGGAAAATCCTGAAACTAATGAAATTCTATCAGTAAATATAAAAGATCTTTGGATTTTAATACGTAGTTATTACGTAACTCTTTTATTTTGTTTATTCTTCTTTTGTGAAGATCCTATAATGAAAGGCATCGAGCCTTTCGGTTATTTGTTAGCTTCTTTTTGCTCTGCTCACAAAAAATACACGCAAATTTAAACAAGAGCACCAAGGCCAATTTTTAAGATACCCTACTGAAAATTCAACACAATATACTAGACAAAATGGTGGATAAAGCAAAGTATTCTTCGTTAAAAGGGCGCATAGGGCTATGTGCCTTTTTTACGTTGACTGTCTTAATTGTGTTTTTATTGAAGCGTCTACTTTTATACCAACCTTCCTTTTTTTGCTTAGTAAAGTTGGTAAACACCAACAGCCGTATTCGGAAACATTTTGGTGTGACTAGCGCTGTACTAACGAGTAATTAACGACCTTTAACGTTGGTAGTCACTCATTCGTACAGCGCTAGCCAATCCAAAAAATGTTGCTGAAAAACGACTGTTGGTGTTCATCCTTTCAAGAAAACATCGGAATGTCCTATGTTTCAGCACAATTAAACATAGTGCGCCAATTGCAAAGACGGAGATTAGTTTTAGTCTAAGCTAGGCTTAGGCTTAAACATCACTTTTCGAATGCAGTAGCTTAGCCTAAATAATGGTCTAGCCTAGGTCTACATCTTTGCAATTGGGTGAGTAAGTTCACAATTTAAATAACAGTTGACGTTGAATTAACTTCAAAACTTCGTGATGTACACAGAAGCTCTCCAACAAGATGAGCTGCTCCAATCTTTTTCTTCAAAATATCACATGACCTCTACCGCTATAAGATGACTATTAAGTTTGCAAAACATCTTTCCAAGTTATCTCAAATTGGATGATTGTTTGATTACCACACTCGCTTTCGGCACGAGGTTCCGGTTATTTGTATAGCCGTTACATACTAAATTCGGAAGAGAAAAAATCCGCTCGATTTAAGACGAATATTTCATCTCGTGAGAGAGTAAAGAGAGTGTATTTTCGTCCAGGAAGGATGAGATATTTCTACTCGAAAACCGTTGGAATCTTTAGTAATTCTTTTCGATGGGAACGTAATATTCTTTTTAGATAAATTTCCGTCCATTCATATAAATTTATCATCTTTTGAGAATGAAAACGAGCGGAATAAAATGTTGAAATGTAAAAAGAAGCAAAAGTTAGCATTTATTCATTAATAGTACAAAAAATAATATTCATATGAATGAAAATGAGTAAAGTTGACCTGAATTGTATTTGAACCAGCTACCTTGCGGCCAGTGATCCAATACCTTAGCCGCTAGGTTAACCGGCCAACTGAGAGAAAACGCCTTCACAAGGGTCTCTTTTGCCTCATTTGCTATGTTACTGTCTCTGAGAAAAGTTTTGAGGACTTCTGTTATCATTTTTGCCTAAAGGAGATTAATTTCACAGTAGGGCTTCATCTTTCGATAACCTTCGTTGTAACAAATAGCGGAAAACAAACTTTACTAGTACCCAAGATGCATTATAAACTGCTCTAACAAGCGAGAAATCGCTCTTTCAAGTTTGAAGAATAAAATCACATTCGTGAAGCACCGGAATCTCAATTAGAAAGATCACATTTTCTATCCAAAGCGAGAGCATTTCGTTGAAAACCACTCTAAAAGAGTGGTCTCTTCTTTCTCTACATGAAGATGAAATATTGCGCCCTTCCGAATCAGTGTATGTGTATAGAAATGTTCAAGAGTTTAGCAACATTGGAATGCTCAATTTTAATGTGAACTCAGATTCAGAGAAAATTTATGGTAAGTCTGACGACTTACACAATATGAGAGGAATGGACCAAGATTCGTCTCTGCCCTTAATGTTTCATGTGCTATGTTTGCGTCGTATATTAGCACAGTATTGCCAACTTGCGCAAATAAGGGACTAAGAAAAAATTTCATCGGTCATGTTCTATATATCTGATTGTACGTTACTAACCTGGTGGGCAAAGCAAAGATTTAGTTCTTCCCTTGTTATACACCGCTCCTTTAAGGGGGCGGGGACCGGGAGTTTAATCTCCCAAAGACGGAAAATACGACGCCGACAAATTCCTGACAATAGTAATAACATATGGAAGTAGCCTAGTATTACAGAAAGTACAAAATACTGTCGGAGATGTGCAAATAACCCCTCCCCCTCGGAAAGGGTCTTCTGAAAGGAGTTTTTTAAATTTTAAATTTATGTTAAGTCCTATAGTCAACTGTTGCTCAAGCCGAATGGATGATGATGATACGAACTGGTGGAATGAAGAAAGTGGGAGGAAAGGAGAGCAAGCCGAGAAAAACCCATAAGAAAAAGTCGACGGACCGCCAACAATGACGGCGGGCCACCGTCCGGCCGCCCAATTTTGCTTATGGGGCCACTTTGGTGTACACTGTTATTACCAGTTTCTGGTTCTGGTTTCTCCTTCCGATTGGCACACAAATATTGGTCATTTTAACCGGCCAATGTAAGAAGTTAGTTGAGAGCGGTTTTTTTCGTTTTATTTTTATTTTTCGTAAACTTAATAATAGCTTAGTATTTAATTTACAAGGTATTAAGGGGACGTTCAAGTATTATGTGAGCAAATTTTCAGTCATTTTAGACCTTCTTCCCTCACTAGTATGCAAAAATATAAGCAGATATTCGCATCTCCCCTTGTGTTTAACGTAAGACTTGTCAAATTTTTATCGTGATTTCGTAGCGCAATTTTTTATATTTTTTTTTTACATTTTTAAATTTACACTATGTTTTTAACCGAATCTTATGTAAGCACTTTTCTGTCCCCGGCCCCTCCCGCATTGTCAAACAAAATAAGCCAAGCTTGAAATCTCTCCATCTCCTTGAACGCTTACGTAGTATTTTAAGGAACTTCTGAAATATACAAAATACAGTTTTCTGTGTCTAATTGTGTGGTTTTCTCTCTTTACCCGACATAGCATGTGGAAAACCAAGTTTGCAAGAAAGAATTGTCAATGGAAACATCACTCTACCGAACGAACTTCCATGGATGGCAGCATTACAAGTAGAGGGAATCTTTCGGTGTGGTGGTTCCCTCATCAACAATAGGTATATGCTCACAGCAGCACACTGCGTTCATACGTAAGTATTTTACACTATCTTCCTCCTTTTCGTTTAGAGGAGCTTGCTTTCCCGAACCATCAAGAAATTGTGCACTCCGGAAATTAGTTTTTTAGAGCACCAAAAATCAGGGATTCTGTAAGGATCGACAGCTGGGAGGAGGGTGTAAAGCTAAAATTTAGAGGGTCTACCAGGGTTTAAGTAGAGATTTGCAAGGTTTCTATCGATATTTAACCGTAAACACTTTTAAGTTGGTTATGTTCGAGAATCTGCCTGGTTACATATTGTTTGTCTGTTTGTCCATGTGTAACACCCTAGTGCCTAAACTGAAGTAGATAGTGCCTAAACGGGAGTAGATAGTAAAGGGAAGTAGAA
>JAGDQP010021777.1:0-15324 GCA_022664845.1 Lepisma saccharinum | reverse complement strand
TAAAGGGAAGTAGATAGTGCCTAAACGGGAGTAGGTAGTAAACGGAAGTGGATAGTAAACGGAAGTAGATAGTAAACGGAAGTAGATAGTGCCTAACGGGAGTAGATAGTAAATGGACGGAAGTAGAATTTGCATTTAGATTTGGGTTCAGTAGCCTCAATTAACTGACCACTTTTAATTTTATGCGGCTACAACTCCTCAGTTATGGTGTATTTGCAGTATAAGTAAACACATAGTTTCTCGTGCATGATAGCCCCTTAGGTAAATGTAAAGCAAAGATCGCCAACAAAAGATTGCAGCAGTATCTATGTATATGTCAAATGTATTTTTGTCGTTATACGAAATTTCAATGCTTCTCCTACAAATCCAAGCCTGAGCATTCTAACTTTCAGGGAACGAAGTTCATAACCAATTCAAGAGTTGGATCAATGCCGATTTTTTTTTATTTTGTTCATTATTAGAAGAGCTTCATTGTTATAGGTCTACATTACAACAGCATTTCTCAACGTGAGGGTCGCAGATTATTAAGTGCAAGGGGGTTGGGAAGGAAGGTGAAAAAACAATTTCAAAGAAATAATTTTATTTTGCTTGCTTTATAATTACTGAAGATAATGTAATTTGTTGAACAGGTTTTAGATAATAAAATTAGGATATTCACCAAATACAGCAAATTAACTATCATGTTTTGAAATGAAAAAAAAAAAACATTACACAAAATAGATAATAAAAAGAAAGAATTAACACATTACGAAAGATTGCACAAGTTTAAGGTTAGTGCAAAAATCTGAACCTGTTTCGATTTAACCAGTTTCAAAATGACCGGTTCAATTTTCTTGGCATGCTATCAAGTCATTTTCAAGTGACACACGGCTTCTGACCGTTGTTTTAATATTCACCAGTGGCGCACTTCTACAAAAGAAAAGTGTCGTGGTAGTACTAGGTGCTGCTTTGCAAAATGTTCCCTCAGTAGTTAATTAGATAGATATAGAAATTTGAAAAAGTGCCCTGGCACCGTCAGGGATGAAATACACAGTTGATATTCACCATCGAACAGAAATCAAGTTCACAGAAGTACGAAGTTGCAAACAAGAAAAACGAAGTTGGAAACCCACATAGCAAAATGACGTCCCAGGGATATCTGACGGATCTCCTGGCAGGATATCGGGACGTCCGTAGGACGTCCTGTTTAAGTCCCGTTAACATCCATGGGACGTATAGTTATAATTAATCCTTCGTATAACTATTCGAAGGCATATCCTTCGTATAGTTATAATTAATTAAATAATAATAATAGTAAGGTCGATTTAATTTATAGAAATTCCAGGTAGGTAATCCCGCACGGCTTTCCGGGGGACATCCAGCGGACCTCCATACGGGATGAACTGTTTGTATTGCCCACAGAGTTATCCCACGGACGTCCTTAGGACATCGCTATGGGAGCAGGACCATTCTGACGGTAATGGGATCTAAATGGGACGTCCCAGGGACGTACTCTGCTATGTGGGAAATTACTTTGTAGATTGCCGGCTAGAAGACATGGTAGAAGGGGGTCGCAGAGTGAAAAATGTTGACAAACGCTGAACTACAATAATCAAATGATTTCAACAATGAACAGAAAAGAAAATTAAATAATCGAAATTAATCGAATTCCTGAATTGGTTATGGTCTTTCTTCCCTGATAGTTAGAACTCTCTAGGCTTGAATTTGTAGGAGCAGAATTGAAATTTCGTGCAACGATAAAAATACATCAGAGACATACGGAGGTAGTGCTGCCATCTACCTTTGGAGTTCCTTGCTTTTGACTAACGTTAAAGAAAGCAGCTACAGTAGAGTCTCATAGTTCGACTTTTCGCCAGTCCGACACTTGAAACTTAAAAGGCTAAATCCAAGTGGTTCTCCCGCCTTTTTCGTTTTACATCAATTATTCAAATTTCAGTAAAGGAAAACAGAAATTAACTTTCAAGGAACAAAGATCGTTTCGTCCTTCAATAATGAGTACAATTAGTTTCAATAAAATATTGATAGTAAACTCAGGATTGTGTGCAGACACTTTTGGGACATTATTCTGGAAAACAAAGAAACAGGAATTTTTCCAGGATTTTCAATTTAAGGGGGGTAAAGATAAATTTAGGAGGGTGTAACTAGAACTTTGTAAGATTTCTATAAATTTTTAACAGAAACAAAATGTTTTGTGGGTGCTTGAGATTTTTTTGAGGTGATACTGCATTTCGGTGGGTGTGGGGCTTCTGGTAGGATTCCTGCAAATAAATTTACTATGGGAATTCGTTGTGAAACCTTGAAAGACCATCCCATATATTTTCAGGATATTGTTGAAGTATTGACTTGGAAACAACGCTATAGTTATCTGTTCATTACAAGAGGCAATGTTACATAAGGAACGAATTTGTAGCTACACTTAAACAATAATATATATAGGCCTACCAGAGAAGAGTTCTTGGTACCCAGCACCTGTAGTCCAGGTGGTAACGTCACGGTGTTTTTATAGGCAATAGGTAGGCACGCAGGCTCGAACCACGTGGTCGACCATCTTGACTTGGATTTTCCCTCATTTTAACCAGACATATAGTACCTTAAGTATGTTCCTGGTCGATACCTTCCCCATTCCTGTCCTGGTCTAAGCTACCCTGTCCTGGTCTAAACCAAATATGCCAAAAGGCTGGAAACAAATTCATTCCAGAAAGACTCTTCGTTTGTATGTGTGTTTTTTTTTGTTGTTTTTTTTTGAAAAAAGTGTTATGTCAAGGAAGTCTAACTTATATTATGAGCAAGCGGAGACTTAAATTCTGATACAATAGAATGAAAATTAGACAAAGAAACTTACTTAAACACACGTGCTTCCAGGCTCAGTGGGTATACAGCAATACCTCTATCCATCCTTTCGTCAGGTCTGCTTAAAAAGCAGTTTCAAACAATGATGATGTAACTAAACCAAACCATAGCCTGGAATAAATAACATACGCTGATAATACTCACACTAAACTTTACTAAAATACTGTATAGGACGTTTTAAATTCATGCAGGTTTCTAAGAACCTATAACTTTGTTGGTATTTTTTCTGTTGCTCAGAGGAAACTTTAAAATTAGCGTTTGATAGTGTTTGGTTCAGCACCGGGCAGTATTCACGTCCAAGCACTTTTATAAGCTTCGCTTCAATGAAATAATTACGTTCTGACTCTGTTCATCCGCAACGCTCTGAATCACATCACGTGTCTTGAACTTCAGGTCGTCCAGATCTGACGGTTTCTGTGCACATACCTAGGTTTTGACATGTCCTCAAAGCAAGTAATCGTAAGGTGTAAGATTTAGTGACCTTGCGGGCCAGTGTGGGACCTCTGCGGCCAATACATCTCTTCCCGAAGTGGCCATCAAGAAACTCACCTACTTCAAGGGCGAAGAATGTGTGTGTTGGTGGTGTGTGTGTGTGTGTGGGGGGGCATCATCTTATTCTAAGTGGACTTCTTTGATGATGCCTAACCTCCGAAGTTCCAGGACAAGGAATGTATGTAGCATGTCCAGGTAGCATGTACTGTCCACTGTGTTCTCCGTGAAGAAGAATGGGCCGATGAGGTGGTCCATGCAAACTGCACATCACTCATTGACCTTGATAATATTCCACCCATGTGTATCAAACTCTTGTCGATTCTCAACCCCCAAATTCGGCAATTGTGTCTGTTAACTTTTCCCGAAACATGGAACGTGGCTTCATGAGAGAAAAGAATGACAGAAAAAGGGCATCACCATTTAATCGGGTTAACATGAATTCATAAAATACTTTCCACATGGCACAGTCCGCTTCTATTAGAGTGTACAATTCTTAAGTTGTAGGGTCTGGCCTTAACTTTCGTACGTACGATACTGTGTAACGTAGATGGCGCCACTCTCAATTTCAATTATCTTCGTTTAAGAGATTTCATTGGATTCCGTTGCACGCTTTCCTGCACTGCCGTCATCATATCGTCACTTGTTGTTGGCCTACCACTATGCGGCCAAATCTGTTACGCTTCCCGCAGCCTTAAACTTTTCGTACCATCTCTGGATACTTGTCTCCAACTGGATATGATTTTCCAAACCTTCTCCGCAACAAAATACATTTTAACTCGGCATCCTTGCATAGCACACACTAAACCTTCCCCCGCATCGATGCCATCTTGAAATCACATGATCGCTTGAAGCATGATTGCGTCATTCAGCAGTGTGGGCAGAACAAACGTTTAAAGTTTTCCCTCTGTAACAACAAAAACTTTCATTATAATAAACCAATAACTTACAAAGTTCAAGGGTTCTAGAATCCCGCAGGACTATTAAAACACCCTGTTGTAAGAATAATATAACAGTTTGTGGATTCTAACCAAACTTTCATTAGACATAATATAGAGAATGATAATTTGTCTGTTGAAGGTTTTTTAGAATACCGGAACTGTTATAATATAGATTTAGTGTAAGCTTTATCGGCGTGTATTATTAATTTCAACTACGATCATTTTAAAAGTTGATTCCGGATGTAGTTTCGAAAATGCAAAATTATTGGATCATTTCCTTGTTTTACTCAGGAGTAAAACAAAATAGCACGATACCCCTTTTCATTATATGTTAACAAGGCGATAAACAATCGAATTTTGAGTCGCGGTGACTCAGTGGTAGAACGCTCACCTCTGGTGCTTGGGGTCCTCAGTTCGATCTCGGTTCGTATATGTGGACCTTGTGGTGGATAAACAAATTGTGTGTATGTTTTCTCGGAGGGGTTCTCCTGTTTCCTCATTCTTCCTTCAACCCACCATTTCTTCCATCATTTATTTAGCCTTAGCCAAAGGGAGGATTAAATAAAATTCAATTCAATTTAACGATCGAATTTTGTGAGAGTTTTAGTAATTTTTCAATACAAAAAATATCTGGTGTAGCAAAAAGTAATCCATTATTTTTGCATGACATTGAAGGCTTGACTTACCATAGTTAGAATGATCCGATTTAGGTCACATATGCGCCGTTTTGTTCGATAACGTGTTGCCATTTGCAAGGTAATATCATGATGCCTCTCTCATAGAAGCCCTTGTCCATATTGGCAAAAAATTGAGACAGTCGATGTTCACAAGCCTCTCTTGACGCAAATTTTGCACCAGCAAACGTGTTCGCCATGGACAGGAACAGATGGTAATCACTCGGTGCCAGGTCCGGACTATAAGGTGGATGCATAAGAACCTCCCAACCAAGCTCCCGGAGCTTCTGGCGAGTCACTATCGATCTGTGTGGCCTGGCGTTGTCCTGGCGGAACACAATGCCTCTCCTATTGGCCAAAGCTGGGCGATTGCTGCCTTCAGACGGTCCAATTGTTGACAGTATAGTTCCGAGTTAAGGGTTTGGCCGTAGGGGAGCAGCTCATAGTAGATAATTCCCTGCCAATCCCACCAAACACACAGCAAAACATTCCTGGTCGTCAATCCTGGCTTGGGCACCGTTTGCGCCGGCGCACCGCGCTTCGACCACGACCGTTTTCGCGTGACGTTGTAGTAAGTGATCCACTTTTCATCACCAGTCACCAACCGCTTCAGAAATGGGTCGCTTTTGTTGCGATTCAGCAGCGATTCGCAGATGGAAATTTGGTCCATGAGGTTTTTCTGCGTTAACTCGTGTGGCACCCATACATCAAGCTTCTTTTTGTATCCAGCCTTATGCAAATGATTCCACACGGTTTTTTGTGCAATGTTTAGCTCTTTTGCAATCGAAACAGTGCTTACATGACGGTCGGACGCGACAATGTCCATGATTTTATCGACATTTTCGACACTTGGCCTTCCAGTGCGTGGTACATCTTTGACGTCAAAATTACCGGCACGGAATCGAAGAAACCAAAATTGCGCGTGATTGGCTGTTACAGTATCAGGACCAGAAACACTATTCACATTTGCAGCCGCCTGGCTTGCGTTTTCGCCTTTATCGAAGAAAAACTAGAAATATAGCGTATTTTCTCTTTGCTAGTGTCCATTTTGACGCGCGCTCACACAACACTGAGTCAACTCATCACAACTATCTGAACAGTGTTTGTAGTACGCAATCTCATTGTTTGAACGCCATCTCGTTGAACCCGATCGGACTTATACAACGCGAGATACAGATCACTGAAGCCATCTATTGGCAAAATAATGGATTACTTTGTACTACACCAGATATATAAAAAACATTAATAGTACATACTTCAGAGGTGCTTTTTAACGTAAATTATTTTCTAATAGTAAAAAAATATAACATTTCTTTCCTTAGTGTATATTTTTGAATAGTACAGTTTATTCTCTCCACACTTATGTTATTTTAAACTGTTGTGGTATTCTGTCAGCAAAAGTGTGATTATGACTTACTATAAAGCTACAGGGGTGTGGCTACAATGTCACAATACCCCGTGGAAGTGCGAAGTGTTTGTGTGTAGAGGCCTTACAGGCGACATGAGAGGAAAATGAGTTAATGGCAAACACAGGAACCATTACAAATAAAGTAGCCTCAATATCCGATTTTAAAACTTCCTATGGGTTAGTAAAAGTGAAGGAATTTTATGACTGGTTTAACGAGAATTTTCAACGCAGTCTGGAGTACATTTAGTCCTCAAAGTAATCCCCATTGGAATTTCATTACTTTCTGCTAACGTTCCTGCAGCTGCGCAATGACTTGATGATGAAATTGGACGCAAGGATAGTCGTGAGGGTCTGTCGCAAGTCTGCCTCCTTGGTGAAAGATTTTCACGCAAGTGGTTGTCCAGGGAATGGAAGAGGTGATATTCTTTTGGCACAAGGTCCGGGAGGTACGGTGATTGGTACAGTTTTTCCAAGCCAAGTCGCTGTATGGTACCCCTGGCCACTCGAGCCACATGAGGCCTGGTATTGTTGCGAAGGTATAATATACCCTTCTGCTGCAGTGCCTGTTGTACACGTCTTCAAAAGCATGGAAAACTGCAAACCTCGTTGTATTGTTAAAAGGAGAAGATAAACCAAAAATTAGTTCAAAGTCCTACCGACCAATCTGTCTGTTAAACGTAATTAGCAAAATCTTAAAAAAATTATTGATAACAAGAATAAATGTAAAAAGAGAAAACCTTGAGTAGTGCACATTACAGTATGGATTCCATCATGGCAAATCGACAGAGGACGCCATCAACGAGGTTTGCGGTAGCATAAATAATCTAAAAAAGGATAACTGTAAATATGTTTTAACAATATTCTTCGACATAGCTGGGGCCTTTGATAACGTATGGTGGCCCTCGGTGCTAAAAGTACTCAAAAATCTAAATATACATCCTGCAATATGGAAAGTTGTGAAAGACTATTTGATAGACAGAAAGATTAAAATTGAAACGGCCGATGGCGTTGTACAGAAGACACCAACAAAGGGTTGTCCGCAGGACTCTGTGCTCAGTCCGGTTGTCTGGGATATAGTATTCCAGCCATGAGATGCTGGATGAGATGGAAAATGTGGAAAGAGCAGTGGGATACGCAGATGATCTGGCGGTCGTGATTAAAGGCAACAGTCGAAATGACCTAGAAAATAAGGCAAATAACATTATAAACTATATGACGGCGTGGTGCAATAACAATAAGATGTCAATTTCAGCAGAAAAAACAAAATATGTGATATTTAAAGGTAAACTAGACTATAACAGAGGACCTACAATCAAAATCAATAATACATCAGTCAAAAGAGTCAAGGAATTTAAATATTTAGGCACAATATTGGACGAAAAGCTAAATTTCAGAAAACATGTAACTGAAGTAAAAAACAAAGCAAACAAAGTAGCACACAAAATAGTAAACATTGCAACCAAAGAGTATCGTATGCCACTAAAAATAATAAGAACGTACCACGACGTCATAATACGCTCAGTAGTGGGTTACGCCGCCAGTGCATGGTGTCACCGCATGGACGACATCAGACAGAAATAAATTATTGACAGATCGCAACAACAACTACTGCTACGGCTAACGGGAGCATACCGAACAACATCAGTGGAGGCGCTTCAGATTGCGACAGCGACAATGCCGATGCACCTACAAATTAAGAGATTAGGAGCCGCGTACTGGTTAAAGGAAAACAACGAAAACAAAGTCAGAACAATTCTACACCAAACAGCAGGAGACAGGAAAGAAATACATGAAATCTTAATCAGAGCGTGGCAAGACGAATGGGAGACAACAACAAAAGCGAGAAGAGTCTTCAGCTTTTTTCCGGACGTGGCGGAGAGAGTCGGACTGCAACTTGAAATAGAAGGCGGCCTAATGCATTTCATAACCGGTCATGGCCCATGCAAACAGAAGCTACGGGATCTCCAACTTGTAGAGGATAATATGTGCCGAGTGTGTGGAGTGGTTTCGACCCCGGAGCACACAGTATTAAGGTGTGAGGAAACAAACGAACTGGTTAATGAACAGAGAGCTATCCTGGGGGATACGCCTATTTACACAGTTCTGAGAACTCCAGAACTGGTGGTGTCCTCCGGGAAACGGCAAACAAAGTTTGCCACAGAAGAAAATTTGTGGTCGGGGCTGGGAGACCGTGAGAGGAACGTATGTAAAAACACCCAGAACTGCAACCAGTGAGCTTTTTTTTTGTGACAGCTATAAGCCGCAACAGCCGAGATTCACAACCGTGGCAAACGCGAACCGCGACCGCGACAACCGTGTAGCGTGAATAACAGATCATGAACAATAGACATAGACAAAATATAACGTCTTGCGCTTTAAAACAGTACAACAAAGTAGAAAAAAACAACAAACTCGAGCAATATATAAGACTACTTGAGAGCTGCTGGAAACCAGTAGCAGAGTGCTTTGTACGGAAATCCTGCAAAAGACACTCAATTAGTGTGAGAGTGTGAATGAAATGGTGGAGGGACCAGGATGAAGTGAAATAGTGTAGAATGAGGAATTATGTGAAAACAGAACTAATGTATATGTGGGCTGCGGAAGCCGCACCCCACAGAAACTTAGTGAATAATCCCAAGAGTGTGTGTGAGTGTGAATGGAGAAGATTAGACATGCATATATCCAACTGCACGCTCTTGCAAATACACGACCTAACCTGTGCAAAGAACGCAGAGAGGCAGGGGTGGAAAGGTGGGCCCCCTAAATAAAAAAAAATGTACACGTTCCAACTGATGTTAGTACAAGTTTGCAGTGATGGTTTTGCCCAATGGTAGCAGCTTGTAATGCACCACTTGGCGACTAGTCCACCAGATACAGGAAATGATCTAGTGTGGGTGTAAAGATGGTCTTGTGGTGTGCCGCATAAAGTCCCGAGATGACAAGCAATATCTGGCACGCTTGGGAGTCCCATACAAGACCCACTTTCCGTTACTAGTGAGCACTCGATCAAATATAGGTGTGTTGCGGTGCCAAGTAAGCAACGACAAACATACTCCGACTCGTTGGTCCTTGTTGGTTTCCGATAGTGTGTGGGGGTACTGAACTCGTACACCTTCTTTATACGGTGCAGGTGAAGTCTGATTGTTTCATCAGAAATCTGGAAGCGTTAGACAAGCTTACTACACGTTTGGCTTTCGTCCTGCTCTATGACCGCCTTCAGGGCCTCGTCATCCAGGGCCTGTGGTCACTCACGGCGGGGTTCATAATCACACAGAGACAAATATCCCAAGCTGAATCGTTGGAACCAATACCTAGTGGTGCGTTCATTCACAGCTTGATCCTAAAACGCTTGAAGCATTTGACTATTGGATTCGACTGCGGAGAAAGCCAAATTAAAGTAATAAAGCAGATAGCTCTGAACGAGCTGCTTCGAAACCTGTATTTGTCTTAGCCACTAATCGAGCTATGACTGTTGTGAGTGCCCAAAGATCCTGTCTTCGTCACGGTTAATGTTCCAACTTCCACTCTGATGACTTTTGTAGCACGTGAGGCAATTATTTCCGTTTCAATGGTCACGTGTTCGTATGGAACTTAAAAAAAAACGGCAAGAACATTTTTTGTTACCTTCTATAAGATACTCATGTTCTCAATTTATTTATAGTTTATTTTCCAACAAGACACCAGATGGCACTCAAAGTCTAGCCGTTTCAAACGGCTTAAAACCGTTGTTACGAGCTGACTACGAGACGGAGGTGAAGAATGCATTTTCTCACCTGGAATTTTTTGAAAATATTCATTTCTTTATGAGTGATACATTATACCGTAGTTACATCAAAGTCAATCACTTCGTACAAATTCCTTGTATATAGGCGAAAGGAAAAAAATCGTTAAAGAGACAATTCGTCAAGCCATTAATAATACTAAACTCCAATAATGACAAATCTATCTGAAGCAATAAAACTGTTTTATTTCTTCATCTGGAGCTAATAATCACAATACCTTCAACCACTGTATCATAAGTACCTCAACGGAATTTTCTTTATTTCTCTTTAACTCGGAGAAAAAATGGAGTTTTTAAATGTTCGCAAATGTTTCAAATGTCTTGAATTGCATATTAAAAAGGAAGTAATTTCCATATAAAGTAGTTTCTACCTCTGAATCGAGGTTTTGTTAGACGCTTGGCATAAAATGAGGTACAAATGTAACAGAACATTATGGATGAAATATCTCATTTTCAATCGAAGAAAACGCATACACACAATAGCTTCTCTCAGGAGAAAGGAAGAAAAAGGCGTAATTAGAGAAGCCGACTTCTTTAGCGGCTTAACATTTTCGCAAACAGAAAAAACAAGTTGAACTCAATGTTCCGTTAAGCAGAAATATGCAGGTGAAATCTGTCTCATAAGTCGTTAAAAAAACAGTCTTACAGATTAACGGTAAAGGAGCGAAAAAACAGAGTACTTGATATACAGTCGCAGTAGCTACGAACATAAAACGATTGAGATGCAGAACCGATGAATGTAAATAAATTAAAATTTTCCACGCTCCTTTCTCTCAAATTAAAGAATTTATTTAAATTAAATTTTTTGTTGTTAAATAAGATTGGTTTCTGGTACTTGTTCTATGAATGTATAATGGCTGTTAATTGCTGTAAATAAGAAAATATGTCTATCATTCCATGTGAAATCAACCAATGTTAGTTACATGATTTTGTTTTAAAATCCTTTTCGTGAATGAGTTTCTGCATGCCTACAGATAAGATATCCAGTGGCGCCTCACCCTCAAGAGAAAATACTCCAATTTTTATAGCAGAATTTTAAACTTTTATCTCAGAAAAAGCTTCGATTTGATTCCGGACAAGTCTAATTTATCTAGAAATGTCCATGTTTTTGCGAGGGAGGGGGGAGGGAGGTATACTAGTGTCATATTCGATGGTGAATCTTAACAACATAAGAAAAAAATATGATAAAGTTGTAGTTAAAAAATTCACTTAGCGGAAAAATATCGAAAATGTTCCTGTTATGTTCTACCTGCGCCCTCACGAAAATCAGCCACTGCCTTAGCCCGACAGTCTGGAATTTCCTTTTGTTTCTGGGTTGGAGTCCGGGGTCAATTAAAGTCCGAGGTTTCAGGTTATTTCAATAAATTTTCGGCTCAAACTCGCATAGTGGTAAACAAAATAATTGTAATAATTATTTATACATGTACAAACAAATTCTACTAGCAGTGATATTCATTACTTTATGGGCTTAGTAACAATGATATTAATATAATCTTCTAGAATTTTATTTATGCAATTTTCGTTTAGAGTCATTCCATATCAAATCAACTAATGGTCTGGAACTTGAAGTCCCGGAAATCCGAGATTTTTTGTACATAGGTGGTACTATTGGCAAGGGTGAAAAATACTAAATTTAACTATTTTGTCACATTTTGTGTTTGGGTTATAAATTGTTATAAATTTTAAAAATCGACTGATTTTTGACGCGTTGTGAAACCTTTAAAAGTCAAACACTATTTGTCCTAGACAGTTCAAACAAGCCCATTCGTTTCAGAATTTCAAGAGATGTAGCAATAATACTTGACTTTACTAGACCAATTTTAATATTAAAAAATAAATAAAACAAAAGTTGTTTTCTGAAAAACTCAAAATCGAGGTTTTTCTTTAATGTGTTCAGTGTGCTTCTGATTAGAATCAAATTTCAGCTCTTGAAATTCTGAAATGATAGTGCTAGTTTGAACTGTCTATGACAAATAATTTTTTCAGTTTCCAGCTTTTAAAAGTTTCAAAATATGTCAAAAAATCAGTCGATTTTTAATTCTTAACAATTTATAACTCAAAAACCAAAAGTTGCGAAAATAAGAAATGTTGTATTTTTTGATCACATTCATGCATAGTATTAGAACACAACTACGAAATATCACACAGTTTGTAAAAGCTAGGTCTAAAATTATTTTTTATTGGCTGATTTGGTATAGAATAAACCTTTAACAATAAATAGTATTCAAAACAGTAGAATAAATTTTGGGGCTGCCAAACAGAAATAGTTTTGCAATTTGCCTGATGTAGGGTACTGGTACTGAATTACGAATCTTGCTGGATATGGTTAAAAGTGTCCGGGATTGGCTTCTCAAAAATATTACAGCCCTACCTATAGATGAGGGAAACGGAACCGAAGAGGATTAAGTTTTCGAGCGGGTCATTAGATCGGAAACAGAACCGAAACGGGTCACTGCGTCAAGTTTTCGAGCGGGTCATTAGATCGGAAACAGAACCGAAACGGGCCACTGCGTCAAGTTTTCGAGCGGGTCATTAGATCGGAAACAGAACCGAAACGGGCCACTGCGTCAAGTTTTCGAGCGGGTCAGCGAATCGGAAACAGAACCGAAACGGGTCACTGCGTCAAGATTTCGAGCGGGTCACCGGGTTTATGATTACGACCCTATGCTATGACTCGGAGAACGAAGTAGGATTTTTAATTAATTCCTTATTATACACTGTTGAGTTTGAATAGTGTTTCTTTCATGGGTAATAGGGACCGATGTTCTTACCTCCCAACAGGGATTTCGCCAGAGTTTTCAGTTTAGGGGGTTTAAAGTCAAAATTGGAGGGCGCAAGTGGAGTTTTGAACTGTTTCTATCGATTTTTGACTTAAAAAAAAATTAATTTTGGGAGCGTTCTTGAGAATTTGAGGGATGACACCCCCACAGAGGGTGGGGGATGGTGGTATCACTGTATTTCAGTTGCAAGTCACTATTGCGTCACTATATGTATGAAAAATAAAAATAAACTATTATTTTTAAAAGATTAATTAAAAAAGGATTTTAAAAAACATACTTTTTTTAAGATGTACTAAAAAGAAAAAAAAATAAGTTGAATTAATCTTATGAATCGGAAAATTAAAGTGTGGGTGTTCTTGCTTACCTTACCATAAAATCATAATATCTAAGAGTACGCACGCTTTTATTTTGCGATTCATAAGATTAATTCAATTTATTAATATTTACTTTTTAGTCCATCTTAAAAAAACGTGTTCTTTTAAAATCCTTTTTTAATTTTTTTTCCATTTATGTCAATTTTCAGCTCTCTGTTGCATGGCCTTGGCTGATACAAAACAGTAGCGAGACTGCAAAATTACAAGCATCTGTAGCGTCTAAACATCTTACAAGTTAGAAGAAATATTAAACTCCCTGTGAGATAGGCAACCCAAATTTCACAAAATAGTTGCGGCGTTGCGTGCATTTAAGGATAATTTCGAATTATTTTAATCAGTTAATTAGAGTTAACTGGATTATTTTGTCGTATATCTAATGATTGAATATTGTATTGTCTTCGGAAGCAAGCAAGTTTACAAAATTTTAAAGAAATCGGATGATGGGAAGTGAGTTTAAAATCGATTGCAAAATTTGTACCGAACAGGCAGACAAGAAACGGAGTTACTAAACTCGTGTTAAAAATGTTTTCTTATTTTTTTATTATTTTCTGCTTTCTTTTTTCAGCATGTCAGACTTTAAAGAAGCAGAAATTGTTTTGGGAGCGTACAACGAGTATGAATTTGGACCGGATGTTACAAAGAAACAGATTGAGAAAATTATAATTCATGAAAGTTTCGTTAACGGATCTCCTCACGTATCACGTGATGTAGCCCTTGTGAAGTTTTCAACCGAAGTAAAATTTAACGAAAACATTATACCCATTTGCTTGCCACGAAAAGGTACATTTTTTATATATATTAATATATTACTTCCTTAAGTGATTTTATTCTTGTGTTCGTTTTTCTTTGCTACAGGTACCGTCATCTGGGCTGGCTTCAGACACTGAATAAGCTTAGCATTTGAATGTTGTTTATCGTTGTCGGAATGCTTCGAAGAAGTAACAAAGCTTTAAAATATATTTTGTAAGCCTTTGGTTTCAAGGTACAATTATTTTTCAGTAAATTGTCGCAGTGTGAGTGGAACAATTTGTCGTTGTTGTCTGTCGTAATTTTTTCAATTTTTTAGTGGTGGCTGCAAAATCTCTCTGTACAAAAGTGTTTGTGAGGTTCCAGCGTATGTTGAACGTCCAAATTCATAGACCTGTCTGTTGATTAAAAAAATACCAATGCTACTTCTCTGTTAGCCGTTACCGGCAAGACACAAAGTTTCTTTTCTTGAAAGTTTCAGCAAAACGTGGGGTGACTTCGGACAGGGTTCAAACATACAAGCAGATTGTAGGAGGGTGGCCGTATCAAAATTATAACAATGAAAATCTACAGAAAGCTATTCGTGCTGCTTCTTCAGGCAAAATGATGATTAAACAAGCTGCCAGTTAATATCAGATACCAAAAATGTACTCCCTTTGACAAGATTAAAAAGAAACATCCAGGTTATCATTCGGGTCAGAAATGTTTGACAGATGAGGAGGAAAGAAATGTTGTACTCGGGCTTTTGAAATGTCCTGAATGAGGTTTCCCATTTAGAACAACAGACCTGCAGCTCTTAATTAAGGACTACCTGAATAGAATTGACAGAATTGAAAAATGTTTCAAGAATAATTGTCCCGGAATCGAATGGTTGCAAAGCTTTCGTTTCTTTAATTTTTGTTTAATTTTGTGACTTGTAGCAGTAGAGGTATTTTCTTTTTGTGTCATGATTGTAGCCTGTTAGTGAATTTAATAAATAGACGTACTGTAGTTGTTAACAAAATTAAAAATAATGAACACATTAAATATAAAATAAACACATTAAAAGAAATAAACACTTTAAATATATAACACTATTCACTTTCAAATACAGAGAAGACGGTATATAATCATTGAAATGTATCCGATGACACCTCTGTTACAAGACATACATCATGATAAACGGAAAATAATTCCTTGTATCCGAATTCGCCCCACATTTTGGGGCGACTTTGGACAATGTTTATTATTTTTCAGGTAGATTTCGAAGAAAAATATATCTATTAAGATCGATACGGTAT
>JAGDQP010021776.1:727-31317 GCA_022664845.1 Lepisma saccharinum | reverse complement strand
ACCGTTTAAGATAGAAACCTGAAAGTTGGTATAAAGATATATGTTGATGAGTAGATTAAGAAAATATAACAAAAGTTTTGAAAACTCGTTGTTGTTTGTGCTAGATAAAATATTTATTGAACCCAACTAAGGATGGATATTGCTGTCAACCCGAATGACTTAAAGAAATACGTTATTCATGTAACATTGATGGTATTTGAGTTGTGCAAATGTGGTTTAAAGCATTTGTTTTGCTTATATTTTATTGGACAACTGATAGTGAGACAACATATTGTGATTAGTGAACAAATTCTATAAAGATGGTCAACAAAAGACTCGAACCTAAGTACTGATGAAACTACATAATGATGGTATGTGAATGTTGTACTAACAAAGTTAGTCCTGATTGTATAATAAGCAGTATAGACCATTGGAAACCGTTATTGCCATTAACATGTATAGCATGCTATAATCATACTCCTATGGACATAGCTCAGCACAACTGCATTGACATTTGTAAGGATCTAAGGGAGAAATTGTGTAGGGAAACTTTACTGTACTTGTAAGGAAATTTATGAAATATTTTTAGATACATTGCAATAATAGCATTACACTGTCAAACTTTTTGTGTACATATATAGAAATAATTAGAAATGATGAGTACTTGGAGAAATTGCATGCGCTTTTGTGGATAAAGGATTGGATTCATGGTTGTTCTGCTTAGTGTCTTTAAGGAAGAAAATGGGGGAGAGGTACTGATGTAGAAGAAAAAATAAAAGGTTTAGAGATGTGAGATGCGCAGAAGTGTTTTAAAATGACTGTGTTTGGGCACAAAAATATTGTATAAGCCCTATGATTGTTTGGGTTGTTTTAAAGTTAGTGTGAATAGAAGCTTTGTTGGTGGTGTTGGTCTATAGTTTGGAAGAAAAGACGGAAGCAGTTTAAGATTGAAAAGACTGTATCGGGATTTTGTTGTGTAGTATTCCGGGTATTTAATTGAACAAATTAAGTACTTTGAACAGTATTGTGTCTTTTTGACGATAGGAAACTTTAATTTATAATGGATTTTTCGGGAGAAGAAGATAGCTGGTCCAGTCCAGCTTTTTAATATAGTGAACGAAGTGGAACTTTTTGCTGAAACTTTATCAAATATTGAAAACCGATCGCAGAGTCCTTCCTTGCTTATGAAAAGTAATGTGACTATGAAAAACGCTTTAAATGTGATACCCTTAGAGAACAGTGTACATTCCCTAACGAAAAGTGAATTTGTTGAAACGGATATTGAAGAAAAGCCATCCAGTCCATCCCTATTAAAACAAAGTGTTACCAATGTGTACCCCCAATGTGTAAATACAGACACAAAACTTGGAATGGAGGCTCCCTGTTTTTCAAGAATGTGTATGTCCCCAAAATCAAATGAGGTGAAAAATGAATTTGGTGAAATAGATATAGAAGAAAGACCAAAAAGTCCATCCCTATTAAAGCCAACGGTTACCAGTATGTACCCCCTATGTGTAAATACAAACACAAAACCTGGAACGGAGGTCTCTTGTTCTTCAACAATATGTATGGAAATAGACATGTTACCAAATCAGAAGAAGGTGGAAAGTGAATCGGTGCAAATGGATACGATAGTTAAAAGTGGAGATGTCGTGTGCAAAATACAAAGTTATGATGATATACAGGAAGACATAAATATTCTTAGTAAATTAGCAGAACAACAAAGGGAATGTGATGAAAGGTATAGTGGACGTGATAGGAAAGAGAAAAGTGAAAGAAAAGCAATATGTGCATGTGAACGAAACATAATTGAGGAAAGTTGTGGAAAGTTTAAAAAAATTTTGGCCTATCCTCTAACTCTAAAATCTTTGGGCCGATCTGGTAGCTGTGGGTTAGGGCGCTAAGCCAGATAATCGAAGTCCCAGGTTCGAATCCCGTCTGGGACATGGATGTTTGTGATTGTGGATTTATACTAGAACGTGACGGGTCGAAGTCAGAAGTTACTTGAATCGTCCATACAAAATAAATGTTACCAAAGTTTTTTTCTATAATCTTTTTGAATGCTACACTGGTGTCACGCGTGACGCAATCTGTTAATTCTATCCTCTAGGCTTCATGGCAATTGAATGGAGACTGCATGACGTCACAAAGTTGAAGCTAATTGGACATGACATCCCCTGGTACCATCTGCATATATATGCTTCAATTAATTGGCACCACTCCTCCAACTTACGACCCCACTGTTGTAGAAATCATCTCTCAAAAAGTTTGAAAGTTTGCAATTTGCTTGATACACTTTATAAGAAAATGAATTGCACTTAAGAATGGCTGTATTTTGTTTTCAATACTCGCTTAAAGTATGAGGATGATAATATTATTGAAGATTTGTAATTTTCTCTTTGTCACGTCTATTTCTACCACACAACAGAAAGAGCATTCATACACATCATCTGACTTTACCTGATTCCCTGGCATTATCTACACAAAAGTCTCACCTATCTCAGTTATGGCACCCGACGGGTTGATACAAATCATATATGGCGCCCGGATGGCCTGGGGTCACTACATATATGGCGTTCGGACGGACTAAGCAAGTTTTGATGAAGCTAAGTTATTGGCGTGAGAGTCAAGATGCTTGGAATGTGAAGGCTAGCAATCGTGGAGTCTCTTTATTGCGGGTAATCGATGTCTGCAGTTCAGGGTTTTCAGTACGTGGCGCTGTAGTCGATGAACAACATCATCTGCTTGAAATTACTTGTAAAACGCTATGTTTTGAGTATAATATTCATTTGTCTGTGCGCTAATCCTTTATATACAAAAAATCATTTATGAGTTTCAAATGACACTCAGCAATTACACTGACTATTAACAAGTGAGGAGTAGTTCGGTCAAGGGACTGTGCATGTGTGGTACCGCCCCGCTTCAGCATCGATCATGATCAATGTCTGGTGATGTGTACTGATTTGAACTAGCCTCGCCGAGACCTTTCCTACGACGCCTCAAGTACCGTCCCAGTCGTAGTAGTTGCTGAGTTGAAATTTCCCCCAAATCTCAGGACCCGTCCCCGTGATCTGGACTATCTATACAACAGGTTTGAACACGCCTTGCCGAGTTCTTTCCAATGACACCGTAACCACCTTCATAACCCTAGTAGTTCCTGAGTTGAAAAGTTGCCCTATCTCGGGACCCGCCCCTGTTAGCTGGATGAGTGATACGCGTTTGAACTTGTCTCGTCAAGACCTTTCCAACGACATCTCAACCACCTTCCTAGTTCTAGAAGTTCCATACTTACAAATGGGCCCCATCTCCGTACCCGCTCCTGAGATGTGTATGATTTATACCGGTTTGAACTCGCCACGGCGAGATCTTTCCGACGACTCCTCAACCACCTTCCTAGCCCATGTAGTTTCTGAGTTGAAAGTTGTCGTGAGACTGGTAGAGCGGTTGTACAAGGCTTCTCAGCACTTCCTGCTGAGGCCTAAAAAGAATTAAACACAATAATTGCAATTTTATATTACAAGTTTCTTAACTCTCTCTACTTAGTGTAAATTTTCTTGTATATTTTATTACAGATTCTCACACGAATCATGTCTACCAGGGACACTCTTCCTCAAATGGAGCTTCGTCATCGTTGCCATATTCGAGGTAAGTAAACAAGCCATAACCTTACATTTGGAACTTTTAAATATTGTTTGCCATGTATACTGTTATACAGAAACAGAGTACGAATAAGCTTCCAGAATCTTTACCTTTCTAATACACAAGCTTGACGTATGTCCGGCTATGCAACAAATGAAGCATGGATGGTCTCGATTTGAAAATTCGTCACTTCTGACACCGACGAGCACTTCCAAGTGTCCTGATTAAGGTGTCTTTTTGTTTTCTTGTAGTTGTTCCTCAAGCACGGACCACAGTTTCTAGTCCAAGAGCTTCAGATCAGGCTACCAAAGACCAGTTAACAGTAATAATTAAGTGAGGGATATGAGGACGGAGCAGAATCGTATTGGAAGATTCAGTGTTAAAATTTCTGAACGAAGTGATGCAATCTTTCTCTTAATTTTCAGAGCTCTTTCAACGAGCTTCTAAGAAACTTGAAGCGTATATAATTTTGCTGGCTAATGTATTCAATGTTGATTTTTTATTTGTTAAAAAGATCCTGTGGCGGCTATTGTAGGCGTACCACTGAAGACGACGTCACATTGCTTGTTGAGCTGTGAAGTCCAGAAAAGTTAAAACTTTTTCGATAATCTTGCAGTTCAAAATTTTCTCTTTCATAAGAACCATGGAAATATTTTCGTTCGTATCTGGGTCATAACAGACTGTTTCCGAACATGTTTTCGACGAATTCGTGTCTCCACTCACAACCGCCAAATCATCGACATACCGGTAAAACAAACATTATGCTAACTTTAAACTTCTTTGGGGGGTTGGGAAATCTTAATCCAAGCCTGTGGAGGCCTACTACATCCACACGAATTTCATATTCTCCCTGTTTCAATTAACTTAGAGATATGTACGTTCTTTTGCACAGGTAATTTCACAATGAACAAGTGTGGGTTTCAACACAAGGGTGGTTTATTGCCCTCACACAAGGTGGACCCAAAATTTGTTAAAGTATTCAAGGGCTTGGTAATAGGCCTGGTCAATTCCGAAACTGAATGATGCGAGAGAAATTAAGACTCCGATAATAATATATCGTTAAACAGATCTGTTTGGTTCTTCCAGTTTGACATCATTTTAAACCTTCACCCTAAGTGAGCCATTATTTTTGGTGGTGGAGGAGGCGGAGAAATTTTGTTGGGATAGAAGATTGAACTGATTGATCAAGGTACTTGTTCAACATTCCTCTAGCGTAATAAGAAGAAATTAAACGGAAGTCACCATTTCGAAACACAATCTCGTGATTACCAGTCGAACATTCAAACAATCTGCGGGGTAATTTTACAAATAACTTATTTCTTCCAGAAACTGTTGTGTCAGTGATCAGTCAAAGGATCTTTACCTGTAAGAGGATTTGTCTCGTGAATGATGCTGGTAATAAAGACAAGTAGTAGCAAATTTCTTAACACGTCAAAATGTGGCAAATGTAGGTTATTATAAGTTAGAACTGGTGATAGGGATCAATTATAATAAAAAAATATGTTGGTTGGTTCCGAGTTGTAGTGATGGTGGTGGTTCGGACACAGAATAGACGCACTACAACGTGAAAAGGCACAAAAGGCGCAGTAAAGGCTCTTTGGTTCGACATTTACGTCACGCCTTGCAACGACACAGAAATATGCTGACGTCTAACCACTTGCCGAAATGAAGTTGCTTCCAATGTATTCGTGTGCATGTGTGCATTAGCTTCCTTCATAGCATATACAGAGCACAATAAAATATATCACAGTTCTTACCTGGATGCACACACCCACAAAAATAACTGTACCTGCAAATCTCTCGTCTACTACTGAAATCATGCAACTTAATAACTAGTTGGGGGGAACATAAAAACATTCATACATTTATATGTAACACTTCATGATTTACAGAAACACAGGTGTTGCTCGAGCGAGAAGATGCCAATTACTTAAATTTACCACTTTATATTTTCAATAACAGTAATTTCACTCATGAATTGAAATGCACATAAAATAGACAGACTCGACTAGAGCAAGCGGCGAAAATGCGTACCGATAAAACGTACGGAGATACAGTATTGTCGAGATGCTCCTGACACTTTTATCTCTGATGTCGCACTTCAATACAATCACCACGAAGAAATAACAAAACTGTCACAACAGATGGATGCAGCCCCTAAAATCACTTGATGTCACCTGCTGGGATGTACTGCACGCATTATCTCCTGTATTCGACGACTTTTTTAATAATTGCTGGCAAATACGTCGCCACATGCAACCTGAAAATCCGCTGGGATGCTCTCACTTACCATGCCATTCTATCTCCCTTGATGTCCCATTAGCGAGTAAATTCTTCGCGCGCTCTCAGGCCGCCTAAACGTTGAATTTTCCCCACTCTTTGATGTACACTTTGAATACGACCAATGGGAGGCCGTCAGTTCAAAACTGGACGTTGGTACAACCGTTTTCCACCGTTGCTGAGGCTCCTTTCCCAATTATCAGCCCTTTCTCTCATGTTCTGAAATGATTATATCATCCATGAAGAGCGACGAAGTAAAAGAGGATTTTCTTGTATTTTTGACAAAACTGGGAAAGAAAACACTACACTAGTCATCACCACATGAACTTAATCACTTTCCACGTTGCTGTGTATAAAGAAGAGCACAAGCCCCTATATTGTTGATAAGAAAATTAGCCATCTTCTTCTGGAAAAAATCGGGAGAAAGCCGTTTAGTCGGTCATATGAGCTGGGTTTGAAAGATGGTGACGCCTGGTGGGCGAACTGCGAAATAGAGTCCGACTTTGCACGAAGATGCGGAGAGAGAGAGAGAGAGAGAGAGAGAGAGAGAGAGAGAAAGTTAATGCTCTTCACTCGTACAGTTGGTACTAGCATAAAAGAAGTTTATGCGTTGGCTGCAATATCAGTGAAATTAGTGACCGTGAGAGAGCTCGCGGTGGCATCGTAAAATCTTGCTACAAGGTCTGATATTTGGGATTCTGGAATTTTCATCCCGAAATTCTCACTTTACAACAACCTCGAAATCCTTACTTTGCAACAATTCGGAATTCCGTAATTCTGACTTTGCGACATTTCGAAAATCCGGAATTCCAACTTTCCAGAACCACAGAAATTAGTTTCCGATTCCAGAATGATCCGGGATTCCAAAAATGCCTACTAGACATGCTTCTAGCGTCTTGTGATAGCAGGTGCTGACCATCTATTCCATCCATTGAACTTATTAATAATTATTCTCAACTATACTGTTATGCCCAGAGAAAAATCCTTTGACAAACTTTGTAACAAAGGTAACATACGTATTTTAAAAAAAATAATCTTAGATTTTTATGTACAAGAATGTGTTATTTATTTTCAGGTACACATACCACACACAACAAGCGTCTTCAGAAGTTGACGCGCCGTCCTCACCTCGCCGTTCAACAGTCCTTGTTGGACCATGGAAAAGAACGACGTATGGTGGGACAATCAAACTTCCTACAGTGCCTGGCAAGTACCACGTAACCTTGCCTTTGGGTGGCCTTAACCTCACCCTAAGTGGAAATGTAGGGTCTGAAAGAAATGGCGGTCAACGTTCGTCACCATCATCTCATCCAGGAATGACGTCGTATCAATTCGTTCCAGCACAGGAGTCAACAAATCACCGTCAGCTCAATCCGTCATCGAATTATCATCATAATAACAATCAGTTTACACGAGCATCATCACACCATAAACCTGTTGAAGAGGCTTACCAATCTAGTCCTGTGGAATCGATAGCATCTCAGAAGCCTGTAGGACGCCATGTTGGAGTGTTTAAGTCTCAGCAACGAGGTTCGGTTATTATCCCGAAGAATGGTGGTGCTGTACGCGTTCCAGTTACAAGTGGACGAAGAAAGGTTTGTATTATAGTTGTGTAACATACGTTCCTTTGATCGATAGGTGTATACATCGTTACTCATGAAGCTCAGCAGTATTTTACATGTGTGTAATAGTTTCCGCTGGGAGAGTGTTTCTTTTGTTGCTCGGTAGTCAAGGTTCAATTCCTGATGAGGGCACATTGATCGTATTGGTTCTTTAACATCTACTTTCAATTGTAGATCTCGTTGTGGCAGGCCATCTCTGTTCACCTTGGTCGTCAACTTACACCTAGAGAGAAATCCAATCATTATCATCATTAGATTCGTTCGGGCGATCTGCTCGATGTTGCACTATCTGCATTGGAAGAGTAAGGTAGTACAGAACTGTGACGCCACAGTGTCTATTCTTGCAATCTCGTGCTGCAGCCGTCGCTCGTACTTGTTTCCCTTGCTAGCACGTAGCACCATTTATAATCTCTTCTCTCACAGGTATACTGAGAACGCAGCACAATTGTCAATTGTTTGCACTCAGCTGCACTCGCACCGGCCATCCGAACATTTGAAGTCCTAGCTGCACACAACCCGTTCAAACGCAAAAGTGTGCACTAACGTGCAGTAGTTCAAATAATGCAGCCTGCCCGAACAAGCTTATTAATTTTCAGATATTTATAAATTTTAAGTGTCCTCGGCGCCTTGTAATCAGTTGGTGGTCCTGGCTGCTAAGAGTCAAGTAGAGTTCTTGTACAGGGTGTAAACTAAATCTAAACGATCCAACTTTTTCGTATAACTTAACATCCAGAGCTACTTGTGTATCCAAATTGCACTTAACAAAAGGAGTAGTCGTGCTAAATATCAGCATTTACTTTACAAATAAGAGTGAACTTGCTTAAGTTAGAAGAGGAACAATTAGGTAATATCAAATCAAGTTCAGAGTAAACGTGCAGTAAGCAATATCAATTTTAATTCTAGACCTGGACGATATATAAATCTCTTATACAAAATGTAACTACTTACGAGACCACTACAAGCATTTTACGTATATACATCGATGCCTTCAGCAAAGTGTAACCTTTCGTGTATAATACAGTATAAAAGTCCCAGTAGAACTCACAACTTACAAAAATACATAGAAGGAGGGATGTATTCCAAATAATTTAACAAAGGACTTGGAAGAAATATAAATCTTTAAAGGGCTCACGCAATCTGTTCTTCTGTTCTTATTACCACTATTAAGATAGCCCCACATCTCTTCTACGTAATGTATGGAAAACCTTGAGTCTGTTAGATGGTCAAACCTACATTGATGTTGATGATATAGGTGTACTTAACCTAGTAGGAGTATTACAAGTCAGTATACAGTATATTATCACCTTGTTTTTTCATAGTATGTCCTTGGACAAATTTAGGCCTATGTTCAGTGGACCAGTTGGTGTACCTGTGTACCCAAATTCTATAAGTGTCCAACGCTGCAATGGGGTTCAATGTAATGGTACGGAATCGATTTAAAACTATGAGTAATATGAATGGGACTCTCTATAAATTACCTCTCTCAAGCATATTCAGGCTACAAACCTTAAGAGTATTGAAGATTTCTTACGTAGTGATGTGGTATCATGGGTTACCTTAAGGAATCTTAAGTATGAGGGGATACTGGTAAGTTGTGAGTTTTACTAACAAGTAAACCTAGGAAACTGTAGACAGGCCGATGTCCTTAAAACTGCGGGAAAGTATAGTGCAAGTGAAAATATTTGGAGCCCCGTTTTCCATTTTGACCCTTAAAACGATTTACAAATGTTTTTAACCAATCTTCCCACCTGCAATGGTAGAGTTCATGACTATATTA
This sequence comes from Lepisma saccharinum, assembly GCA_022664845.1. Taxonomy (NCBI): domain Eukaryota; kingdom Metazoa; phylum Arthropoda; class Insecta; order Zygentoma; family Lepismatidae; genus Lepisma; species Lepisma saccharinum. Next base: position 22,020 of record JAGDQP010021776.1, on the reverse strand, counting down.
AAATTGTTATAACTTTGTCAATTATCATCCGATTTGCACGATTTTTTAAAAAATGGAAGGGGAAACAATCCTCTATAAGACTGACGAAGTTTAATTTGTCATTATTGTTTATAGTGAAACCTATTTCCCCACCAATTCGGTTATAGTGAAATAGCTTTTCCAAGCAATTCCCTAGTACTATACCCATGTACTAAAAATATAATATGGAAATGTCAATAAAAATGAACTATTTGTATATGTACAGTAAAGATGAAGTATATTGTAAATTTAATGTCTTATTAGTAACATTTTGGAAATACTGTAAACAAATTTTGGTTTGATTACAATATATGACTTATGTTTGAAATATAAATTTATATGTAACTCTATTAACTAAAATAGATTACGGAATACATATCCAGGTAAATAAATAAATACATTATGTGCCGAATATCAAAGTTTCAGTGTATATACAGTACAAGAAATAAGCATATAGCCATTTTTAAATCAGTATTTAATAATAGTGTCTGTCAATCCACAACAACGTTAAACAACGATGTAGAAACGCGAAGTTTTTTTTTACAGGCAAATGTCAATGTCAAAAGCTGCTCTTATGGATTTTAAATGAACATTTCGAAATACAAAATAGTAATGGAAGGAAAAAGAGTTTTTTTTTTAAATTTAGTAAAACGGTCATTAGTAATATGTCAATGTATCTTTTCAATAGCTTAAAATATATTTCCAATATATTTTAGTATAGTATAGTACAGTACTAGGGAATAGATATTTCACCATAACCGAATTGGTGGAAAAATAGATTTCACTATAAACTATAATGACAAATTAAGTCAGTCTTATAGAGGATTGTTTTTCCTTCCATTTTTTAAAAAAATCGTGCAAATCGGATGAAAACTGACAAAGTTATGACAATTTTAATATAGTCATGAACTTTATCATTTTTCGTGATTTGCAGGTGGGAAGATTGGTTCAAAACATTTGTAAATCGTTTTAAGCGCCAAAACGGAAAACGAGGCTCCAAATATTTTCACTTGCACTATACTTTCCCGAAGGTTTAAGAAAATCGCCGTGTCTACAGTTCCCTAGGTTTACTTGTAAGAGCAGTTATCGTAGAGCAATCAAACTTACCACTTATTCAACATATGCTATATGAAATTGAATACATTTATGATGCCTACCTGTTACCTTTTCTGTAACATTCTCAGGCCTGGATTGTATCCGTTATCACATCTTCCTGCGTTGAAAACTGTTGTCTTTCAAGTAATTCTTCACACTTCTAAGCAGATAATAGTCACATGGTGCTAAATTGGTTGGGTAGGTGGTTGTTTCGCTATTTTAGACTTGGCATAGGATAGTTGATAAGCATTGTGATGGAGGTTTTGTGGTCTTGCAGAAACTGCACCCTATTCGACTACTTTCCTCGAGGTTTCTTGAACATCTCCTACCAGATTTTGTCCGAAAGTGATGTATAACAAGCTTCTGTGTCTGTGCCAACCCTTCCTACATGATCCACAGATACAATTCCGTGTTTGTCTCAAAATATGGATGTCATCTTGATCATTGACAGTTTCTTGATCACCCTCAACATCTCCATTTCAACCCTGAAAGAGTTAGAGAAGAAGCCCGCGTCAGAAAGGTGACATTTGCCACACAACCATCTGATTTAGTGTAGTTTGTAACATAATACGTGTTATTATGTTAGCTGTTATCAGACAAGGAGAGCAGAGAGATGCTCAGAACCTACTAACAGCTCATCAATAATCTTAAATCTGTCACATGCTGAAGAGTATTCGCAGTATACCCTTTCGTCTAATTATGACATAAATTGTTAGGTTTATCTTGGGTTCGATCCTGAGTGAAGACTTCAATCGACTGGAGTCCACTTTAATTTGTTTTTCTTGTTCTTAACACGTAAAATTTAATCTCTATTGGATAAGAGACAGTGACCATCCGGGATCGGTTCACCTTGCCTTCGGGTTACAGGCAGAATTGTTTCTGGATGGAATAATCATCATACAAATTGCAAGTAAAGCAAGTCGCAAGCTTATTTCTCAAGAATGATAATAATATGTGTTCTGCTCGAAGTTAGGTCATGACCCGAAGTTCCCGGGGCAAAGTGAACCAGTGGTGGTTTTTTCATTCCCTTGCATCGGATGAAGATAACTTCCTAATGACGAGACCTATCGTTTAACGTGGGTTCCGAATCACTTATGACCCCACCGAGAATGGAACGCGGGACTCCTTGATTACAAGGCAGGGTGCGTTATAACTTAACCCACAGTGAGACACTTCTGAAGAATAGCAATACATATTTATAGTTTTTTAAAACATGCTTTAGAATCACTGATTAGGGAACACTTTTACTGTTTGAAACATTCTTTAAGATGTCGGAAGTAATCTCTGTGAATATTTCAGTTGCATTATAATTATTATTATTTCATATTGCTGGACATTTAATTGCATCATAAATCCTAAGTCTATTTCAAGTGTAAGGAATGATGTATCTCGATGTATGCACCTTCGTAGAAAGAAATTATGAAAGTGGCGGTCAACGCTTTTGTTGTGATTCCATGCATTTGCTTTGTTGTGAAACTGTAAAATCATCAGTCTTAATGAGTGGCAGCTAGACTCGAACCTACATGCCTTTCCATTCCCGATCCGAAGTCCATGACTTTAACCATTACATCACAGAGGCTGGATTATTTATTATTATCACCTAGATATTATTTATAAGTATTTAAATTGTCTTCTTGCGTTTCCTTTGCATAATAAATAACCAAATATATGATGTATCTGCATGTAAATGCAGGGCGAGTCTGTAACTATGTTTCAAATAACGGCTGAAACTGTGTACAGGGTGAGTACATAAACCCGTAATTCCTCATACATGTAACTTTCAGGACTAGCGACAGAAGGCAGAATCGTCACAAATGCTATATGTGGCTTCCTTTGGTTTTTAGGTCACACGACGGACCTTAAAGTTCATGACTGGCGCGATATGTAGACTTCTATGGGCTGCGAGTGAAAGTAGCCTGCACTCGCTCCACTGTTTCATCTGAGACGGTAGGACGTCCTGTGCTTGTCCGTTTGTAGATACAATCTGTGTCCTTGAACATCGCAATATGCTTTGGTGTACCCTAGTGCTTCTGTCTTGAACTGTCTTCGGAATGAACGTTAAACTGTAACGAGTGACTGACACTTTTCATATTCCAAGACACAAGACCCTTTTTGCTGCCCAGACGCCATTTTCACAACTGCTGCCATCTGTCCCTAATCGTGAAAGTTACATGTATGAGAAATTACGCGTTAAAACTTGGACAGTTTCTAATTCTTTTGCAGTATGTTGTTTTACTGTAAGTGTATTAGTCGTTTTTTAATAAAATCACGAAAATCGATGAATCCTTCCTTTGTAATCACCCTGTACATTTCTGTCAGAAGTTATTCGCGTGTTGTGTTGTTTTGAATCTCTCATGATGAGTTTGTGATTGTTTTCCGTAGGCATATCGTGGAACTGTGAAAACGACTATTTTGAATCCAGGGTCTCAGGTTCGTGCCTTGGACACAGCACGTCGTCGATATCAACTTCATACAGTTCTTCTGGATGGAAGGAACGCTCGAGGAGATCCAGGTAAGGTTCGCTCTTCTTCTTGCTAAGAGTATTACTTCCTGATCAGTGGCGTATACTGTGGAATATCTAAACTACCACAGCAGCATAAGCCTGTGAACAAATACAGTAATTTGCATGCCGAATAGCAGTTTCAAGTATGAATTAAAATACATTCTAAGAGTTTCCTATTACTATATGTGTGAACTTTGTACCCTTCCTGCAAATTTTAGTACTTTGGGTAGTGATAGTCCAAACTGAGAGCCCAGAATACGCCACTGTTGATATGGCGGAAACTTCGGGAGGTGAATTAAATTTGACTTTATTTTAAGGCCTTTAGGTAACCTTTTGGCTCGGGCGAAATGGATAATGATGCGATGAATTGGTGGAATGAAGAAAGTGGGAGAAAACGGGAAGCCAACAGACACACACATACACACACACTCTGTTTGCCCACTACAAAGTCTACATGGCAGAGCAGGAGTTGAACCAACCACCCCACGTACCAGAGCGACTGTGTCCACCACTGAACCACCGCGGCCCAGTGATTATTTATATTAAAACAAGATGAAAGTTTGTATTTAAGAAAATCAAAATGATGCTTAGCTTCCAAGCTACACGGAGTGAAAGTTACGACGTCGCTACAAATGACGTCATACCCCGACGCATGACGTAAGCGGTGTCGGCTTAGTAAATCAGAACCGAAGTAGTTAAAAAAAAGAAATCACTGCAGTAAAGGGGCACGGACGGAGCATGGTGCCATCTGCTAGCGTTCTGCTGAAGTCTCTTATGAAGGATAAATAACGCTGGCGAAGCGTTAGTTTCCAGCTCGCCGCTTCGTGTAGTCGTAGTCGGTAGAGTCGGATCTCTGACTGGGAAGCCGGGATCCGATTTCCGTTCAGGTCATGTTGCTTTCTAAATGTTTATTTTTAAAGAATTTGATATTTCTTTGTTTCTACTTATTTAAAACAAAAATGGCTTCCTTTTGCATTTTCCATATTTACACATTATCACGAAATGTTGCAAAGTCAGGTTAGTTTTTTTTCTTCATTATACGTCATGGAAACATCATACATCACGTTTAATACAAAAAAATCTCACTTCCTGTGCTGTGCTGATGTACTTCCGGGATTTGTTACAGCGACGACTGACTAGTTGAAAGAAATATTAGAGAACTTGTTTAATTTTGTTTGTCCGTAAATTTATTTAAGTATACATATTTGTTTTTTTAACGTAAAAAAGAAAAAGGAAAAGAAAACAGTACTAAATTAAGCAATTTTCGAAAAGATTCAACATAAGAGATACCTATATTTTCACCTAATTACGCGTGATAACATTAGAAAAGTAATTAACTCTATGGCTTATGGAACTCGCAAGTTCATCGCCGCAGTAACAGACGTTCGTCATTGGATTTTATTGTCGCCAACATCAAGCGAGTTTTCTTAATCCTATTCTTGGAGATCCCTGAAGCTGTCCCCACCCGGAGATCTGAATGAGCAACTAGTTTACCTCCGGAATATTTTACCCCAGGAGAATCCATGAACCATCTGTTACCATTTCTTGACATGTTTTAGCGGTGTAGAGTTGTCAGCTCTACGACCTCGCAGTACAGGCAGACATTCAAGATGTCGTCCTCTGTTCATCTATGAGCCTTGCCGATGTCATTCATCTTCAGCCTCAGGGTGGTAATGGTGAAACCGCTTCCGTTCATCGTGATATTTTGGTTCGGGGTTATCTTCCCCTAGCCTTTGTAGATCCCTCTACTAACTGCAAGGCAGCAGTACCGGTTTTGGTCTGCCTCGGAATACTTCCGGTACCTACCATATCTGGTCCACATTACCCTATCCGCCACCTGAGGAGGCTCCTAGTGGGAGACCAGTAACTACAAAAGTACAGAAGTTAATGTCATAGATCAACTGAAACACCGAGTGACAACAATTATGTAGCTTACAAATTGCCTTACATTTGAAAAGTGTTTCAAATGTAAGGATTAGATGCGTTAAAATATTTTTAAAAACGATACGTGCAATTTACACAAGGAGGACAAGTGATTAAAACTTACAATATAACTCTTTGTGTTCTACAGCTAATTAATATGTAGGATTCCAAACTTTGTTTTATAGTTCGTTCACATAACTATACACACATTAGGGTCCACCATATTTTAATATGTTTCTCTCAACTGAAAGGGAAGTCATAGGCTATAGGTATTCAAATTTACAACTAAAATATTCTATCTTTAACATACAGGAAAGAATCTTTCTATTCAAACTTTAATTTCCAGTTTATTTCTTGTTTAATTACAACCAATGATGTAAAAACTGGAGGCGGCACAAACAATAAAATGTACTCTCCACAAGCTAATGAACGACACACATTGGGTCGCTATAAACAACACAATATCACGTGGCTACGTGCAGTAATTCTCAGTTGTTCTTGCCACACAGCGACACATAACAATGTAAATAATAAGGTATCTCTAATTACGAACCTACCTCTTATTTGGTGACGTTACCTTATGCTATCCGGATGATAATAATTCCGAACGCTCTGCAAAGTGAAATGCCAATAAAACAACAAACAGAGGTTAACAACACTTCGTTGACTGCACAGCAGACTTCCATTTCAAGTTATTGTCAAAGCACAATAATGAACTCTCTTTATTATTATTTTTAAATATTAATTATTAATTAAGAAGTTAGGCAACCAAAAATTACCGTACATTTCCGTACGGTAGTAAAGCTTTCATGGTACACCGTACAGCCGAGGAGAGGAAATTACCGTACAAATACAGTAATTACCATAGAATTTCCAACCCTACGCTCTGAAAGAAAAAAGGAGTTCCTTCCGCGTTTTGAAAGCGAAATTACGAAAGTTTTCCCAAACGTTTATATAAAATTTCCCTTCCCTTTTGTTAAAAAAAAAATTATCACAAAATACTCCCCCATTCAACTGGGAATTTCTTTCGGTTTTCCTGCCTTTGTTGTTTTTGAATTACTATAGTACAATAAGCCTCATTTGTGCTATGGTATTCTACGTTGAAAGCGGTTAAATTTTCAATTCTATTATTCCAGAATCTAATGCATCTCACAACACCAGCCGCATTGAAAGTTCTTAGCTATACAGCCCTTGAGTTCATCCTATTTTACTAAGCTGACATCCGTTCAAAATGACTTGTGAGATTGACACTCTCCTCCAAGGAAAAAAAAAACAATATGTAAATAACCTATTAAAGACGCTTAAATTCCTGTGTTTGAAGACACTATAAGCTTCGATTGAAACATACGTTTCCTCTTCTTTTAGAACTTGACGAATGACATGCACGGATTGGTCAATTTAAAGAGTGACATAATCTTGCCACAAGGAGTCATATTGTCTGCAACGTTTGTTACTCTTAACAACGAACATACAAAAACTTTTCACTTGTTCGGTATTCTTATCTGACAGGCATCTTAGTCAGCTAGATTTGTTCCACGTTACCTCATTTGTAAAGCATCCCGTTCAACACAAAAGCAGAACGTGTCTGTTCTACTCAACACACGGAGAAACCAATCTTTTCTTTTCACAATATATATACAACAAGGAGTCCAGCAAATCTATTCTTTTGATGTGTCTGACGCAGATAGATTGCAAGACCTCCAGGTTTCAAGTTGAGGAATTCGCGTCCTCATATTTGAGACATTGCATCATAGCTAGTTGCAAAAATAAAAATCTGAAGACAGGGTTTTTAAGGCTTGTTTATTTTAACTCGTTGAAGTGTCATCAGTCATAGTTGATAAATAGGAAGTGAGATGTATCGATAACACTTTAGGGATATATCGCTACTGGTAACTACAGCTTCTGTCTGTGTATTTTGTAAATACTTTTTTCATTTTTGAGATTGAAAAAAAAATCAATCTGCAAGAACTTGTATGTCTCACCTCAAAAACTCAGACTTTTAGTATTCAATACACAGGCTAAAAGGTTGGAGATAGAAAAACGAACTTTGGTATGACGGTACATTATCACTAGCAGATTAAGCAAATGTTACACAATTTTGAAAAGGTCGCCATCTTGGATCCAAAATGGCTGCTAAACCCTTTGTTGTATAGAATACACATCCTAAACGGCTGGAGATAGAAAAACGAAATTTGGCATGACGGTACATTATCACTAGTAGGTTACGAAAATATGACAAAATGTCTTCAAAGACGCCATCTTGGATCGAAAATGACGGATCACAAAAATTCATTTTCCACGCCGTTTGAGCTAGAGATACGAAATTTGGCATAAAGGTGTATTATCAAGAGAAGATTAAGGAAATTATATAAAATGTTAAAAAAGTCGCCATCATGGATCAAAAATGGCGGCCAAACCCATTGTTGTATAGAATACACATCCTAAACGGCTGGAGATAGAAAAACGAAATTTGGTATGACGGTACATTATCACTAGTAGGTTACGAAAATATTACAAAATGTCTCGAAAGACGCCATCTTGGATTCAAAATGGCGGATCCCAAATATTCGTTACATAGTTTGAGCCTACTACGAGTTATCCCATTCACTTTCAATCGATAAGAACGCCTTTTTCCCGTCGCCTTTTGGCCTTTAACTTGTTTGTCGATCCCTTCTCACTCAAACTTTTTTTTAGCTTCTCTTTTATGCTTCAGAAGCAAATGCTGTTTAACTCAGGAACAATTTTCAACTCAGGAACTACTGACGCTAGGAAGACGGTTGAGATGTCGTTGGAAAGGTCTCGGTGAGGCGAGTTCAAATCCGTATCATTCATCTAAATCACAATGATATCGATATACGTGCGGGGGAAGCAATTTTCAACTCAGGAACTGCTAGGGCTATGAAGATGTTTGAGGTGTCGTTTGAAAGGTTTCGGCGAATCGACTTTAAACCTGTATAGATAATCCAGTTTAGAAGGGTGGGTCCTGAGATATGTGGCAGTACATTTTCAATTCAGGAACTGCTACCCCAGTAGCTCACATACGTTGAAAATACGTGGATTAAACGTTAGTACCGAAACGTAATTTTAACGTTGTTAAAATACCTAAATGTACGCCTGATCAACGGTTTATCCGACGTTGAATAATAGTTGAGAAGAAACAAGTTGAAATCATGAAGTGGATGATGAAGAAACGGGTTCAGTTGGCCAAAACAGAGTATGGTTGCTGTCTATTGGTATACATTTAGCTGCATTTTGTCCGTTGCTTTCATCAGGATATATTAATTTTCCAACAGTAAATTATTCATCCATCTGCTGTGGGGTTCGAAGCTGGAACGTTCCCCACTCGTTGTTGGTGTCTCGACACGCTACAACTCAACCACGGATTGGCCTTGAGAGTCGCTATTCTTTTACTATTCCCTTTATGTTACAAAAACGTTAAAGATAGGTTTCAATGTAGTCGCCATAAATCCAGACGCGTCGTTTTATCATCATGTAAGAATAAGAATAAAGAATACTTTCCTTCTTTCTTTGTTATGGGCATTTTTCCTTCTTTAATACTTTGACCATCACTGCACTATTAAATTTGTATTTTTCAATAAGTGCAATATGTCGCCTTAGAAAAACGTATATAAAGCGAAATCTATGTCATAGTTGAAAAGCAAATTTTAAAAACATTGACATTAACACACTATTAACGAAATTAAATGTTCGTTGAAATATAGATTGAAATTCAGCGTGTTTACAACATGCAAAACAGGACACAAAACAATAATAGTTAATGGCATTCAATTAGTTTTTAATTACAAATTTTATTCCATTAAATTGAATAGAATCCCATGAAACGAGATGTATACCATAGTTCAAAATAACAGTTGAATCCACGTCGCTCTTATCAACATTATTAAGTCTATGTTGAAATATGATTTAAAATTAAACGTACTGTTTTCAACCAATAACGGTTAATCAACGCAATAAACAAACAAAAAAAAAATCAACGTTCAAAACATGTTTGCATGCGACTGGGGTAGGAAGGTGGTTCATGTTTCGTAGAAAGGTCTCGGCGAGGCGAGTTCGAACTCATATAAATTCTACACATACCAAGTGCAGTCACGGAGATAAGGGGCAATTTATAACGTTGGAACTACTAGGTCTAGAAAAGTGGTTGATATGTCGTTCGGAGGTCTGACCTCAATTTTGCCAACGAAACATTGATAGGACTCTCGCTGCTGAAGCCTGGCGGTAACATACGTTGTAAATGTACAGTCTCCGCCTGTAACTACCACAAGCGTCCTATTGGATTTACGCTTGACCAGTAGGATTCCTTCTTTTATGGACCATTCAGCAATACAAGCCAATAAATACTTTTTTGCTTGAAAAGTAACATTTTAGCTGTAGCATGGACCATATGATGTTGTTGTGCAATAGGCCCAGCAGTCTATGTTACACCGATGGAAGAAATATCACGCTTTGAACGTTTTCTCCCCATTTTCTTCAGTACAATATGATTGATTCATTTCCTATAGGTTTTCAATTCTTGGTCTTCTTTTATTATTTCAGTTACAGACAGATTGTATGGGTATAAAAGGAGTCTTCCATTATTAGAGATAAACCTAACCAGAACATTTATTTCAACTGATCGATTTATGTGTTTTTGGGTTGACTCTATAACGTGACTGATGTGATACGTTTCCATAATTGAGATCAACCTTGGAAAAACAAACAAGTCGTTTCCAGTAAACTGAAAGAGTTCCTCAAAACCAACTTTTGTTAGAACATCATAACTGATGATATATTCATCAAATGTTCCTCACATCTTTCCCTATTGTCTTTATCATTTCACCTTCTGTAGTATAGATCAGTGTTTTTCAACCGTTTTATACTCACGGACCGGCAAACGAAAGGAAAAATCTTTGACGGACCGGGAAGATGCCACTCAATTAAACGTTTATTTGACTTTCAAAGGATTCCAGCACATTTTCAAAGTCTAATTGTTTTGGATAGGAAATGAAAACGTTTAATGTCAGTTTTGGACTGTCAAAATCAACAAAATGAGTATTATATAATTGAATATATGTATTAATTTGCCGAGGACCAGCGTAACAGTTTCGCGGAACGACGGCTGAAGAAGATCACTGACATACGTATAACAAGGTCTGTCATGGTAGTGGCCTTCTGCAGTTACTAATTAAAGTGCATGGAAGTGATCAAACTTTACTCATATGTCATGGTAGTGGCCGGTAAGTAAAAGATTTTAAACATTGATTTTTTTTTATAATATGATATGTTTTTTTTTTACTTGCAGGCTATGTTATTGTACCTTCAGCTATTGAAGATAACAATAACAACGTTGTTCAGGACATGCCGACAAGTATCTCACGAGATACCTCTGGATGCATTCGATGTCCCAAGGACAGAACGGTGGTTGCCAGCAGAGGAACCAATTGCGCTGTTGTCTCTCTACCTGACATCAAGATATGTGACAGGTATACCGTCTTGTTTACATTACTAACATCTTACCATGGTTAACTTTAACCCAAGATCATTTTACCCATGTTTTTTTTTTAAAAAAATTGCCATTAAAGTGCCACTTCGAAGGGTTATATTTAGATATGAAGGAAATATTTTTAGCATGTAATTTAGGTAGAAAATAATCTTTCAAACTGTAATGTATTGTAAAAAAGAATTAATTGTGGGATATTCTAAAAATTTATAGGGTGAAAAGTGACAAATGTGAACACGTCGCCGTGTAAGTTGGTGTTTGCTATTTGGGAAAAGAGAAAAGTGATATTGTTTCTGAGGTTTTCCCAGGGGTTTTTCCTCAGTCACACCAGGCAAATGCTGAGGCACTTTCAACATAGGCCCTAGCCGACACCTTCCGAATCCTTTCCCCCTCTCCCCTATCCCAACCTGAGCCTTAAATGCGTAAAGGCCATAAATGAAATTCAAATTTAAATCATGGACTATTCTACGCTCAGCCAGATGCGCTGTAATTTCTCGTCTACCGTATGAATTAAAGACTTCAAAGCGTCAAATCTGCTTATTTTCTCCTTATTCTCTGTTTCTGTCTTTTTTAATAACCAGGTCCTTGCTCCAGACTGGTGACTCTATCAGTAATCTCACAAAAATGGTGGAACACTGTCTATTTTTTTTCATTCGCTTCCTTATTTTTTTGTTATTATTATTATCCTGGCTATTTTTCTATCTTCTTTTCTAATTTTCCATTAACCTCCTTCATGATCTCAACAGTTTTTATATATTACTTTTTATGAGTATGCAGTTGTATAAGCAAGAGTTCTACATTTGTACACTGAGGTTAAAAAAAAACTCAGTACTCGAAGAAAGTGGTAAAATCTATACGTAATGTCCATTTTAACACTACTTTGTACTGCTGTGGACCAGTTCGAGGTTTCTAAATGTTATTCATGTCATGAACAGTGGTAAGATGCCGTAAAGCCCCGAGAAGGCCGCTAGAGCAGTCGCTTTGGTACAGGATAGACGAAGCGTCCGTGACGTGGCTTAAGAATTGCATATCATGCCGGCTACTATGTTGCTTATCGTGCAGAGCTACCAGCAACTGATTACGTATTCTAGAAGGCCTGAGGAGGTCAATTTCGGCAACAGAAAACAGTTTCTTGCTGCTTCAGGTATGGGCAACCATCACACCACAGCGGTCGAAGCCAGAAATCGGTTAGAACACTTCTGAGAAAAAGTTTGAGTTTCTCAATTCCGATGGTACTACATACAAAACATTTATTTGAAATGCCGATATCTCTGAGTTTTCATCTGCTAGCAATTTCTACTGACTCCACGATATTCTATATTAATGACAAAATACAAAACTATGGCAGTCGTCATTTCATCCAAAAGTGGACCTTCATCTTTATTTCCCTTCGAAATAATATGGCAACTTAGAAACTGAATGATTTGGTCATTGTACAATAAACAGTAGACAAATAAATAGCCTGTGGGGTAACTTTGTCTACCCCTGTTTTTTTTTATTGCAGAAATGAATTCCTTGGATAAAGGTACCCGTAAGCATGGTATTTTCGTGCGGGTGTTGAGATTCAGACAACTGCAATAAATAAGGAAAATGCAAAATTCTGTGGTGCGCTTTAATTTAAACAAAACATGAAAGTCAGTTGGGACTAATGTGAACCCCCCATTTTGAACCAATGATGGTGCTGGCGGATAAGACTGTAGGAGTTCCAGGGCACTTTGTATGTCCCTTTATGTTTGCAATGCAATGTTGAGCGAGAGATGCCATATTTCACAGCTGCCTTACGCAGTGATAAAATGCACCACTTGTCATTGCGTCGATGGCTTTTGCAATGTCGTCATGAGTAGTCCTTTTGGAAGGTCTAGACAGGCCTTTCAGGTTATTCCATGGCGTTTCTCTAAAATCCTAGGGGGATCATGTTACCTCGACGAAGCTAAGGAAAGCTAAAAACAATTTAGGAGACAAAAGTATGCAATATTTTGCAACCACAATTCATGGGCTTCGTTCCAGTAACATACCTTATCATACAAAGAAAGAAAAGAGCGCGCCACTAACTTTAAGGAAAGTACTAGTTGCTGTAAAAGTACTAAGACCAAATTTTTATGCGTTAAGTCGTTACTAAGCAAACTTTTTTTTAGTACTTTGGATTGTACTTCCCAGTGTGTAAACATTCCAGAATATGAGCTGTCAGAACTTTTAAGCATGCCATAACAATTGTCTTATTTCAGTTTTCAAGACATCTTTGGGATTTTGCCGGGCCTATCACTGTGAACGGGCCCTCACCGCCCTGGTCTACATTACATTGGGAGAAGAAATCTCATTGTGAGATAACTAATGACAGCGGGTTTTATTTTCAAGGGCGGTGATCCCCTTCCCGCTGCCACTCCCAGTGCAATATCTTCGACCTGTTTCGTGCAGCCGGCTGCATCGCGAAGACTTCCTGAAATGTCAATCACAACTACGCCACTGAAGTCTCCCTCTCCTGTTCTCTGCGTTCATCACGCGGGACAGAACAGTCAAGGGGATTCAGGGAGCATATCGCTGACATGTCAGGACTTCATTGGGAACTTCAAAACAATGCTAAGCAACAGCATTCACATTGTTGACTTGATGATATAAAGAAACCATGACGGAATAACAATCAGCATAAAATAAACTTGCAAATAACAATTGATTTCGTATAAGAAAAGGTGAATTAAATTCCATGTGGCAGCACTCGGGAACATAATATAACACCTGAGTTAACCATTAGTGAAATTTGTGATTTAGGTGGAATGCTCTTGTCACGTGTTCGTCATTTGTTCTCCATCAAGACTAGTCCGAAATATCGAAGTCGCCTGTATATGTTATGGTGTGTGTTCTCATATGCAACAAATAAGCTGGAAGTAACTTCCTACCTTTTTATCATAAACTTACCTTATATAAATGCAACACTGAATAAAATTTCAATAACACGTATATAATTTTTAAGTTCACAATTCTTTTGTATTAATGGAATCAAACTGTTACTGACATTACTTTTTACAAGTAACGAGTTATTTTTATTCTTGAGAAACTTTTAAATTAACTAAATTCCTTTTTTTCTTTCGAAGAAACGATAACCAGTTACTTCTACAAAGTAACTTTCCAGTCCCTGGATAATGGAACATGTGATGTATTTGTGTGAATGGAAAATATACTGTTTGAGTGTGTATGTACAACTGTGGACAAAAGTATTTTCGCGTGTCTTTTAAAGATGATTTCCCAAACTCGCGAAGATATCTCTCCTGTGTGTGGCATCTACTAACGAAAATTAAAATAAGATTAATAGCTCTGATTGCCTTACAAAGATATCATTCTCCGAGATGAAACGAGGGAACTAAACAACTTAGAATTTTTTGTCGACGAAAAATTATATTTTTGCAAATGTCGCCCTCATTTAGCTACATATTCCTCAAAGTACGTCATGTGATTGCGCATATCTCTGTAAAAAATAAAAGGTAAAGCTATCCCCTGTGCGATACGCACGCGCCGTGAACGGCGCATGGAGGATGTGGAGTTAGTGCTCTACACATTCTCGACGTACGGTACAAAGTGAGGTGGGATGGTCAGTCCCATGCTCGACCGCCTTTTACCTTCCCAAGGAGCCCAAGAGTACCAACGACATTCTGATACTCAATTTCATAGGAGGCTGAGTGCACCAAAGAGCGCCAGGTATGGGAACACTGCGAGAAAAGTATCCAGTGGCCTGCCTGGCAGGGATGAAAAAGAATTCAGCGGCGACACAGCGCATCGTACAGCCACTTTTATGGAATCTCTGCTATTGTGCACTGTGTGGGGTTAATTTCTGCTATGTTAAATAGGGGTTGCAAAAAAGGTGCCGTAGCCTTTTATAAATAAAGGTTCGAAATGTGTTCGCAGTCTTTTATAAATAAGGGATGCAAAATCTACTCATAGCCTTTCACGAAGGGAATGAAAAAAGGTGCCGTAGCCATTTATACATTGTGAATAAAAACTGCGACACAGCGTATCGTACAGCCCTGGAAAATCGACTCCTTGCTATCAGCCACTTACGGGGAAAACGTGCCATTTTCCACAAAGTGTCAGCCAAGTGTCTGGATTACTACTAGTGTGACATTGGCTGTGTGCGGTCTCGATTTGTTAAGGAGTAAAAAGCACACCATTAGGCACACTTTCCTGAAACCCAGTACGTTATGAAAGATATGGTGGACTGATCCTGCACTTCTCTCCATCTGTGAAGCAATTTCAATTACAGAATTACTCCAATTATCAAGTCTTCCACTTTAGCAGTTTTGCTTTCCGTGACTGCAGTGAAAGAGCAACCTAGACGTAGAGAATCTTCAACACTGTTTGTATCCTGTTTGAACTTCTGAACCCACTCATACACTTGTGTTCGACTCATAGAGTTATCACCGTATTGACTTGTTACGTGACAATGAATATCTGTCGTCTCACGCCTTCAATCAACAAAAATTTAACGACACTTCGCTGCTCCAGTTTGGTGCATTCCTGTAAGGATGCCGCCATCTTGTGTAACTGTTTCCCAGCGTCCCATGCGCGAGACAGGCGTGCCAGCTCCTAGCTATGAATAGCTCAAGGATGCCTCCACAAATAACACACATATAAATATCACTAGCGTGCTTTAAATTTTGTATGCTAGTTTTCCAGTTGTTTTTTGAATGAGCCTTGTGCATTGTGTATGGAGTATTGCTCGCGCCTGAACTGGCTGCAACTCGAGTTTACGTACTTTTTGTCCAAATTTGTAGTAAATACAAAGGTGTGGGATATTTCGCAGATTTACTCTGCTACCTATAGTAAAGAAAATAGCATTAAAACATGACTAGACACATACTACGTAGCTGTCTGTTTATTATGTTTTACTCATGATATGTTCCATTGTTATTACACTTACAAAGCGTTTTTATTTTAGTTGATTTAATTTCTCATTTTCGTGAAACAGGTCTCTGGCATCTTCTGTTATCAACTTCGACATTATCTACGGACCACAACCTGGCTCACTTGCAGGTGAAGGAACTCATGTAATGGTCGTTCGTATTTCTCACCGTGGTCATTCACTAAGGACCTGCCAGTTCCGGTACAATGTTGAAGGTAAGAACAACCATTCTAAAGTAAGCTTCACTAGTCTTTTGGTCCTTGGAGTCCATCAGAAGATTTACGTATTGTCATCCTTATTCAGAGCATTTGTAAGAGCGGTGAAATAAAAATATGGGCAGAACAGAATACTTTTCACTGAAACCGTCGCGTTGTATTCCGCTGTCCACTGTAGTTCCCTTGTTGACCGGAAACATTTTGAGAATCTCATTGGTGCTTTTGTGCTGTTTCTATTGGTTTGGTGCATAAATTCTGTCGTCCAAGGAAGGAGTTAATATTTTCTGTGAACTAGTTGTTATTCTGTGTGCACTTCATAACATAGTCCTTTGTTAATCCAAGCCAGGTTGAATCATCGACATCAATACTTTTTTTTTGTTCCAGATGATTGAACACGGAGCCGAGTAGAACGAATATTTTAGTCACGTTATGCTGTTTGAGTTTAATCGAGGTGTTCTCGCCTCGAAGATCGCCAAAAATATTTGTGCAGTATAAGACGACAACGCCATCAGCGGGAGTATTGCCCAAAGGTGGTATAGGCGTTTCAAGAAGGGACAGTTCGACGTAAAAGACACCCACACGGTCTGGACGGAATTCGAACTTTGATGAAGACCATTTGAACGCAAAAGCAAAGTTCGGGAGGGGACTTGTTTAAAGTAAAGAAGGGCAAGTTTCTCAATCCCTAACAATGATAAACGAGTATAATCTGATCAGTAACCCGCCTTCGTTTTCTCGGCATTACATGTCTGTGAACCATATATAATTCCAAACCACGTCAAAATGTTGAGCATACGTATAAAATTATACTAGTTAATGGTAACTTAAATCGGCATTAGGGAAGGGGAATAGTTTTATAAGAAAAAGAAAGTAAAGAAAGGTGCCCGCACAGTGATCGAACCCAGAGAAAGCGCGATAAAATGTTGTAAATGGCCACAAGTATTAATTAATAATTAATTACAACAAATATCACAATCTACGAATGTTTTCTGAAAAAAAGGACCTCTTTCATGAGCGTTTTGACGTTGGGCCGACACTGGACCTTCAGCGCGTATGATCGGGTCGACGGCGGCTACCGCTATCGGCCCGTTGTCGTAATTGCACTTGTTCTTGAGTTGACCCATCGGGGGCTGAGTTGATACTCCCGCCGTAATCCCGTACTTATTCCACCTGCCGGCGGGTTGTCGAGCGATGGTCCATTTACGCGTTATACTAACAGAAATATACTGTTTTAATAAACGAATTTAAGAAGATTTTAACATGGTACTACTAAAAATGTGATTAAGATGACATTTTGTCGTTATTCCCTTGCGCGTAATGGATTTTAAATTCTCAATAGCTTCTAATTTTTGCACTTGTTTGTGGCTGAATTAGCACCTGCAAGCTTATGATATGCATTAATACTCCATCGCTTTGACCACTATCCTACGGGAGTATCTTGTGATCTGTAATCCGTTACAAGGTTATTGAAAATACGAGACAATGCGGACCTTGACCCGCTGGTGGCATAAAGACGGGAATTCGTCGCGAGTACCAATTCAACCGTTGACGGGCAGACTTCGGAACGGAAAAGTGTAATTTCGACGACGGTAGCTGTTGTCGGTCCAGCGCACACATGCCCGACATCAATTCAATGTAGTTGCTATCCCGAAGTAGCCTTCGATGGCCGAAAAAGCCAGACTTCATCTCGCCGAAGAAGCTGTCGCTGCTCACGTCTCTCTGATTAGTCGCCTGCGATTCCTTCGAACAAAGGTCATGTCGTCATAGCCTACAGTGGACCGACAAGGTTCAGCTGCCACTTGCTCATGGGACCGGAAATCGAATCTGGGCCTGCCAAGCAGCAAGCCACTCTACCGCGTAAGCCACTGACTCAACTGGAAAGAAACGATTTCCGAAGTGTACTGTATTTGCAACGCATACTGTGACACGTCACGGAATTGTGGAAAAGAATAAGCGAAATAACTGGAACAATGAACGAGCAATACCGGAGCTGCGGGAAATGTCGGTTCCTCAATAAAACCTACGACCAAGGGCTTTGTAGAGTTTACTGTCGCAAGAAGATCCAGTTGTGTGGCTTGGACCGGCTTTTCATGTGCGCGCTAGCTGCGTTCTTTGCTTGTAATTTCTATAAGTAGCCAATAGAAATATTTAAACGCGTGTTTCAATTGGCTACTCAACCAAATCGTAAATAAAACACCCGTTAAACAAGCTCATGGAAAGCGGGCCTTATGTTTAGAAAATAATAAAAGTTTAACAACACCAATATATATATATATATATATATATATTTATGTTGGTGTTCCATCTTCTTCATTTGCTTTGTCCTACATCATCATTATTTTAATTTCGTATTGCAATACTTGCAAATAAGTTATCAGGATATTTCTTTTATCTCCTCATTCTCCTCCCCCCCCCC
Source organism: Lepisma saccharinum (assembly GCA_022664845.1). Lineage (NCBI taxonomy): Eukaryota > Metazoa > Arthropoda > Insecta > Zygentoma > Lepismatidae > Lepisma > Lepisma saccharinum. Next base: position 3,462 of record JAGDQP010021776.1, on the reverse strand, counting down.
CCCCTCCCACCACCCACGCCCCCCACCCCTTGTACTTGCTTGTTAACCTAACCACTCTCTTTGTGAATTTTTGAAGCTTTTCGGGATAAAATTTCTATCATATAGCAACTCGGCTGTACCATTGGTGTTGTTCATTCTCAGAAGGTGTGCAGTGCAATACTTAGAACGAATGCGTAAAGCAAGGTTGAATTGGACACGCGAATGCTACGCATTTTTGCTTTGAACATCCCGACTGTCGTTTCTTTCCTTTTCTTCTTCTTTTAGCAATGAAACATACTGTGCGTAGCATTTACTTTGAATCAGAGAAAAAGAATGATAAGAAACTAGTTGCACCTGTTTCAGTGTTAAGACGCAACGCCCCTACTGGCCAGATGTGGAAGTAAAAATAACGGCTCGATTTAAAAAAGAGTACTTAAGTGTGTCTGCATGCTTTGCTGACATCGATTTGCACAGAACGTATATTGCTTTGACGTTATACATAGCTCACTGCGCAAAAACAGTCCTTATATAATGCAAATGAAGAGGATATTTTAATTTAAGAATCAGAAGAAAAACATAATTAGATAATTTATGAACTGTTATAAAATATCTGTCGTTATGTATGTAGTTGTCCGAGAAGTTAGCATACTCCCTTTCTCTGCTTGTAGTGACGGGTTCAAGTCCCGTGTGCTTTGATTCAAAGCTCTGCCTAAGCTAAGAGCTACCGGCTAGCAGCTTGGCACTGTCCTCTATCCTTCATAGTTCAGTATAACGCTAAGGGCTGCTTTTCTTGTAAGCGTGTGTTGCTTAATTTGCTTGCGATTTGGGTGCATAGCGAATTGAAACACGTGTTAGGGCTGATTTTAATGAAAGCTTGCGTTGCTTGCGATTTGAGCGAATAGCCAAATAAAACACTTGTTACACAAACTTTACAATAAAACACGTGTTTCAATTAATTGGCTACTCACCCAAATCCCAAGCAACGCAAGCTTTCATGAAAATCAGCCCTTAAACATAGCACACGCAATAAAACACGAGTTTCAACTCGCTACTTACTCAAAACGCACGCTTGGAGGAAAATCAGGCCTAACAGATACCCTCCATGGATGATTTTACTGAAGAGACTTGCTCTAATTTCAAAGGCACAAGCAATCTTTAGTGCACGGGTATAGTTTTACAGGGCCATTCCGAAAAAAAAAAAAAGGTTACATCTCGTATATGCCTCCAACTTTTATTTCTAGCTAAATAAATCAAATACATGTCTGCATTGAATGATAAGAAGTACTTCTTTTTAAGGAAAAGAGAGGACAGAACACAAAGAGAAGTTAAATTTACATAGAAATGTATACAATGAAGAATGGAATATAACTTCAAAGAAATATGAGAGGCAACGTTTGATATATTAAGGAATTTTAACGCGCAAACACTCCAAGAAAGTAATTGCGAGCATTTGCACAAGAAGAAAAAGAAAAAAGAAAACTGTTTACCCTAGCAGTATTTTTTAGCGGTCTCAACAGAAGACAGACGAGACGTTTGTTCTGCTCTCAACATTTTTTTTTATTCAATAGCTCTTCTGCATATAAAATAAGGATAGCTAAAATTCTGGCATTATGTTGGACTAGTTCTTACGTCATCGCTTTAAAGAGTAAGCTAACAAAGAATGCAATCCTATTTTAGATTTGCAAATGTTTGCTTCACTGAATTTGTTATGTGTGCTTAAAGTAAAGACCATCTTTGAGATGATTAAAAATATTAAAAAAAAAAAAAAAAAGATTATCGTATGTACTGTACTTGGAAAGCTACTTGAGAATGCAGCGAAGAGCATCCAACCATAACTATCAAAGAAATGTTAATAACTGTTCTTTTTTATTCAGACGAAAGAAATAATCATAAACTTATTAAATTAACACTACTACGTTAAAATTTTGAAAGCATTTAAAACAAAAACTAATCAATGTATAGCACATGTAGAATTTTTTGCTCCACAACATACACTGCAAAAAATAGCTGTGTTAATTCAACACAATGTGGTGTCCCAGCGTGACTACCACTTTTTCTGTTAAATCAACGCAACACACGATGTTGATTTCGGTTCAGGGAGAAAAAAAGGTTACGGCTGTAGCTAGATTTGAACACGAGTTACTCAGAAGTCGAGGGCCTTACCGACTTCGCTAAATCGTCAGAGGGAGAGAACACTAGATTGAAACAGTATAGAAGATAAAAAAGAAATATTGCTGAACCCCAGACACAAAGAAAGTTACTCTCACAACTTCATGATTTAATAACTTTTCCATTGGTCAATTATGGATCACAATCCTCATTCACTGAGAAGATGTTCTATTTCTATGAAAACAAGCGCAGAATTTGACACGTTGTTACGATAAGAAAGTAGTAAGGGCTTATTTTCATGCCCGCTTGCTTTGCGTGCGATTAGGTTGTGACTTTTGTATAGTTTTGGTTTGTGAAATTTCTTCAAACATATAAGTATAATGTATTATTAATAGTTTGTTAGAATCACAATATGTCAAGGGGAAATTACACTGTTCGTGTCTAAAATATTGCATTTCTACACAATAACACGAGTCTAAGCTAGACGAAAAGAGAAGTTAAAAATTACGCTCCTGAGAGATATAAGACGAGTAAAACAATTCCCATGAAAATGCGTACCAAGATGGCGGGGATGGTCTACACCGTTAACCACGATCAATAACAAAGATGATGTGTTTCGTGTGCAGAAGTCATTAAAAACAATAACC
>JAGDQP010021775.1:0-31317 GCA_022664845.1 Lepisma saccharinum | reverse complement strand
TTAATGTTATTCCATACAACCTACCTTCATCTTTAAAATTCAAAACCGCGATTTAAGTCAGATAGGCAAGTGTACTGCCTTACTGGAGTTAGTAATAGCGATGCCACGATACGTGAAGCGAGACAATATTGTGGCCGTCGGGTCGGACGGTCGTGGTTTTTGACAAAAACCGATGGAAAGGATGGTAAAATGGCAGTGGAAAGGGCGGCAAAATTTAACTTTGCCCCCCTCCCTCCATAGGCAAATTTCTAGATCCGCACTGTTATACAATAGTATATTAACTTTTAGTTATTATGTAAAAGTAGAAAGATATGAATAACTCATAGTTGTCACTTTGGTGTCACAAGAACTCGAATACATATTCTGGTAACATGAATGCTTTCTGTCTTTCTATTACTTCATGCCACCTCAATCTCTCGTTCTTTGATTTTAAAGGGTACGGTGGAAGACGAAACATTTCATAGTAGGACCAGTAAAAGTGGTTACAGCGTCATACCATTAATTTTCTCTTTGCTATTCAAATACCCAACGTAAAACCGAAATTCATGAAATTTCACTTTCTCCGAAATAATAGCACCTTCTTGTTCAGATGTTTCATTACTAAAGCTGTAAGCGAACTTTTTCAAAAACCTTGAACGATTACGGTAGTTCTACGCTAATGTGGGTCTCTGGAATGGGAAAGTTTGATGTTAAATCCTCGATACTGACTGTGGCAGATACTGTAACGGTAAAATAAGAATAGAATTTATTCCCGAAACATAAAATTTGGTTTTCATTTAACTTACATTTGAATACCTCGGGGGTACATAATGGTATCCTATATTTGCTTAATTCTGAGATATTAGACCAAGTACGGTAGTTAGATTTACAGAGTGGGCAATACATGGTAATAGTAGCGCTCACAAAACTAAAACATACATTGTTAGTGAGGCGAAAGGTTATTTTTACATTTCCTTCATTAGAACATAATGTCATAATAATGCATACTCACGAAAGAAAGTTTCAGAAATATCTTACGACCGTAGTTCGTTTCACTTGATATTCTTACAGTAGTGAGATCGATCTCCAAGGCAGACCATTATGATCTTTTTTGATCGTTCATGTAATGCATGAGTTTTGAATTTTATCTCAGTGAAAGGATATGATCCCTAATGGTTTCGTAATATGTTTAAAAACTGTAGTTCCTGCTCTCTGGATGTTAAAATTTTATTCACTCTATGGAAAACACCATAAGTTATTTTTTTTCTCAGAAAGCTTCTAACAAAGCTGCTTTCAATTGATCGCTTGTGATCCTCACTGAGAGGGCCCAGGTTGAAGAAACTTGGCTTCATATTCGCAACATCGAGGCTGCGCGCTTAGCTGCCGCCTATCTTGTCTAGATGTTTCCAGTGGAGTGTCCGATTCGTCTCCCATATCCTCTCCCTTCACTATCCCCTTCCTATTCTGGACTGAGATGAAGGAACCTCAAGACCATAAATAGGGCCTAAAATAAATCGAAAGAAAAAACGTAATCTGGTGGTTGTTAAAGAATTCAAATGTTTAAAGAATAGCTATTCCAATACCGACCTACTCTTTTGCACATCAGGCAAAATAATCCAGGTAGTGTTAATGTTAATGTTAAGCTCCTGCAAAAATTTCTGCTATTTTTATTTTCCTGTAGTTGAGTACTGCTATATTTGAGTCTGTTTTTGAAATGTTTGTCTTGCAAATATGTTGCTAAAACAGACCACAACATAGCGTCATTTTTGGTGGTGTGTAACATCAACAACCACAAAACCGTAGTTACTAAACTGCCACATAGATAAACTTTAACGCTTTCCATAACAATGACACCACGATAAGTTGATCTAAAATTGTTGTATTGTGTTCGTGTCTAAAATAGACCATACAGCTATAATTTTGCGTATATGACACGAGCTACAAACAATTCATAGTGAGGCCATAATCAAAATCTGTTGTAAAGAAAAGTAACGTAACGCAGTTGATATCTTCCAAATATTAGAATTTCTTTTCGGTACACAATTACAAATTCTTACTCATGACTAGTGATTAATAGTGCGAACTTTTTTATTAGTAGGGAAAAGGTGAAAAATCGGTATGGGTATTTTATCGTGGTAGATAAAGTCCCTCCAGTAACTGGGATTTTTTTATCTTCCAAGCTACTGAGCTGTTAACAACTTCAACAAAAACTACTACTACTGTTACTACAACTACTTCTAAAATACTGCCACTGCAGTAATTATTATTATTAGTAGTAGTAGTTATCCATACTTTACGTATAAATAACATTTGCGTTACATCAATCAATTAATCAAAACTTGAATAAAAATTGTTTTAAAAAATATTTATAATTTCATTGTTATTTTAGATTAAATGTAAAAATTTACTTATTTCATTCTTATCAACAATAGAATTATTGTTTTTCTAATAAGTTGGTCACCAGGTCACTTCCACTGAATTAAAATATACCTATACTCTAATCCGGGGCCCCCAAGGAAAATGTGTGCAAAATTTGGTGAAAATGCAAGCATATGGATTTGTATAGAGCACAAACATACATACCTTCCACGGGCTGCACGATAGCGTCACGGGGGTGATCAGAACTGAAGAATATAACTAGTGTACCAATGATAAAGTGTCGGGTCTAAACCAATAGCTAAAATGATAATACATATAATTTATTTGTTGTTATTTATCTTTCCGTGTCCCGGACAAAAGTATATTGCGGGCCGCATGTTGGCTACCCCTGAATGGATTAACACAGGTAAAGAAAAAAGTATGTCTTTACATATATAAATATGAGAATGTTTCTTCCTAAGATTATTTTCAACTAAGACTCCCCACCCCACACTTAGTGTAATGAAACCTTTAAACCGAAACATGATTTCTATTTCTATAATTAGAAATGCCGGTCTGTCAGACCGCTGCTAATAAAATAGCATGTAGCTGGGTTATAATTTGTTTGATAAAATATTTATTTGTTTGTTAGGAGATTTATTTGTTCAACATACATATTAAGAATTTCGGTTGCAGAATTATTTGTTACAAAGTTTGTCAGGTAAACTAGGAGAAGTAGGTTGTTCATCGATTCCGAGAACTTCTTCGATATTTTTCCGAAGATGCCTTCTGAGATTTGGAATTTTCAGTTGAGACTTGATTAGCTTTAGGGCTACTTCACGCACAAACTCAAAACGAGTGTTCATCTTATTCCTTCTTTAGCACAAATAAATCACATAGCTGTTTACTCCACTAATATCAACCATTGCATAAAACTGCCAAAGGGCATCGACGAGTACGACAGTTTCTACTGTAGTTCGCACATTTCAAATCCAATGTGTTCACCCCACCCCACTCCTCTTCTTTTTTTTTTATTGCAGAAACAAATCAACTTCTTCTGAATATCGGTGTTCTTAGTACGGTGCATTATAAAAAGTACTAATACTGCTGTGTTTCTTTTGAGAACGTACGAAAGCAGAGTTTCTCCTTCAGGAAAATCGTACAGAGTGTCACATACTTTTCTCCTTTTTTGATACCAAAAAAATCTTCTGGAATTTCGATTTTGTTTATTTTTGTTTTCGTTTATACGTACGTAGCTCCCAGGCGTAAATATTTTTGACCGTTTTCTACAAACAATTGAAACGTATCACAAAAGCCTGCAGATGGGTCATACTACCAGTCTAGGATGCCGCTAGAGAAAAAACGTTATTAGAAATATCAGTCTCGGAGACCAACTAAGTTTAATAAACAATGTGGCAGAAACGAAATTACGGCTAAAAACACTCTACTCACTACACACGCTGATTTGGAACTACAAATTATTCAGGTACCAAGAATCACAGCCCGCCACTCAAAACAGTGTAGCTAAACCTGCAAACAAAAAAATCAGCAGCGGTCTCACAGACCGATGTTTTGGTTTAAGGGTTAACATATCTAATGTTCTGATCTTTAAGACTTTAAGTAACAATTATGTGTTCTAAAAAACTTTTCTGCGTTTCCTCGCCCTCCTACTACTACCAAATATAATAATAATAATACCATTAGTTTTGAGAACTAACTTATTAATTGTAATAGTTAAATTAACTGTCTATGGGTTTGCGGTTGAATTAAAATATATTAATGTCGCTAATATTTTCTGTAAAAATCCCTTCACATGCCGTAAGAAAGTTTCTTTTATAGGAATAAGGAGTGCAACGGAACGAACTTTATGTTTAAATCGTAACAGAGATAGGTAGTACAATTAAAATTTAAATTTAAATCTAACAGCTCCACCTAGCAGGCACTAATGGATTGAAAACGTTAGCTTAGGTATTCATAGTATACAACAGTGAAAAGAAGTTATATTTAATGAGAGTAAATTGATGGATCACATAATTAGACACGAAAGGAGGTACTCCACGTGTTCACTCTACATATCTCAGCAATATTTTACACACCTGACGCCAATATGGTGGAAAACGTGATCGTAGAAAATCGTACACTTTTATTTATTTTAATGTTGTAGACATTGTATGCATTAAGAGAACACGTATTGCGTGCATCCTGTTTGCTTATTAACTCACTTCAGGTGCACTTGTACGAACAGTTAATGTAAATATTTCACGAGTAAGAAAGAGTTTACTGCAGTTCTGTGCTTATGATCTTCCGTTGTTTTCCTGACGTTATTCATCCGTTGAACATGAAATCTTCACATCCTGCATTTTGAGTTACAAAATTCATTTAAACAAGTAGTATGTCACGAGAGGAACATAGATAATTAAAAATTTATAAAGAAACAGAGAATAGATAGTGGGAAACATAAAAGAAGGGTTGGAAAGGAACGTGGGAGATTATTATTCTCCCTTTTCAGGAAAGGGAGAGTTGTGTATTGATCGGAAGGGTGTTTCCCACAAGGAGAAAACTCATAAATGTGTTTCAATGCAACATTTTGTACAGTATTTTAAAGTTATAATGTCCGTAAAATTATGGTGCACAGCAAACGCAAATGTGTTCATTCAAAGCATTTTTTACACAAGACAGTGCTTCCGGAATGACTACCAGTTTTGCGTGCTATTTTAACTCAGAACATGAGGTGTTATGGATTATCAGAGACTCAGTGCTAGAGCTTTAACATAGAACAATGGTGTTTAATTTAGTGTTGTGTTGAAGTTTGCGATGTTAGTCGAATACAATGTAACGTCATACAAGTAAACTGCATACTCTCAAACCAAGAAAATCAGAAATAAATATCCGTATTTTTATTTTATAACTTTCTTCTCAGTATTTTCATTACTATACTATATTTAGTTGTATTCATAATAAAAATAGTTTTCTATGTGTAAAATGTGTTTCATAACTCCGCAGAAAGGAATATGCAGTATCAATGGAATAACACAACTGTGAAAATAGCCACAACAATGATGTTTGTATCTACAGCACCTCAAACAGTCTTGTGATCATAACTAAATATCAAAGAGAACTGAAATGGAAAGTAAATGAAAAAGTATATGTAAAAACGATTCACTGTTGAATTCTGTATACACGGGTATGGAAGAAAAGTGATTGAACAACGGCACGGACTGTCAGGCTATATACCTTTTCTAAGGAAAATCTCTCGACGACCGAAGAGATGTCAGTAAGTTGAAGGTTAATTTACATTCGAATGATTTGGCTTGGCATTCGGGAAGTTGAGGGTTCAATCCCAGCTGCCGACCATCCTGACCAGGTTTCCCAGAGTTTCTCCGCAGTCATACCAGGTAAAAGACGGGATGGAAATGGCGAGTATTTCTTATTTCACATGGGTCATCCGTTTTGTTCTGCATTAATTATGCTGTATTTTACAATATATTGAGTTACCACACGTCTGTAAGTGACGCACGTGAAGCCGGGACTCGAACGAGGACATAGAGCACTTGTAGAGAACCTACTTACTAACCGTCTGGCTAACCAAGAACTCTGGGAGGACGAATACACATGGTACTTCTTGTTTCGTTTATGCTATAACATCCACAATCATAGGGTGACTTCCCTGCAATGTATAAACATTTGACATTAACATATTAATTGAGTATGCGTCTCTTTCTGTCTGCACATCTTTCACTTCATTTCATTTCCACTGTTATATACAGTGTGTAATAATTTCAATCGCAGAATAATAAAGAGTTATCTCTATTGGTAGGATTTGAACCCGGGTGATCCGGTTACAAGGCAAAAGCATTTCCTTCACTACACGAAGGATAGTACTAACAAGTTGAAACCACGAAACATTGCTTTCATCTGTCGTGCGGTGTTGTCAAATCGTCATAGTTTTAGCGAGACCTTGGCGCGACGGACGATTGTTCTCCGTAGTGTGAGAACACGTCAACGCATAGACAATTGTGACACTATGGCCACTGGATTATGTAGTTCTGCTACATCATCCACATTCCCTGTATGTTGCCCCTTACGATTACGATCTCTTCGACAATGTGAAGAAACTGTTGGGGGGTCAGACATTCGCCGATGGCGGTACCAATACAGAATGCTGCTGTCCACAAACAGTCACAAAGATTAGTTCCCTAATGTCCTACAACGTCGAACTTCAGGAAGATTATGTCAACCGTGCGTGGAAGTTTCAAAATTTCGACATGCGATCTTCCACTTCTAATCAGATCAGTTTAAATCATTTTCAAATGAGACTTTTTGCATAATTGTGGTGGAATAATGAATAGCTTCTATTTAGGCTCAATAAAGGATTGATATTATAAGCTGTCTAACCTAAGACGGAATGCTTGGAAATAATTAGATATTTTAAAAGGTACGTATCTTACTCACAAGATTCAGGAGATAGAGGTAAACGGAAAGACAAATAACATACGGGATTTGTATGTAGAAAGGGGAAAACTCGTCAAGAAAAGGTTACCAGCCGAGGTTAAGTATGATTAGAAATAAACACGGAGATCTGGAGGTGGATCCGACTAAAATTGTCGATGTGTGGAAAGTTATTTCAACAAACTTCTTTATGTACACAACGGGGAACAAACAGAAGAATTAGAAATCTATACCGCAGAACCTTGGATACCCGAACCTAGCGAGATCGAGGTCGAAATGTCGATAAAGAAATTTTACAAAAGTCAAATCGCTGGGGATAGACAGTATTCCAGTCGATTGATTAAAGCGCGGAGGAACGGCACTAATCGAGGAACTGCATAAATTGAAAGTGTTATATGGAATAAGGAGGAGCCTCCAAAGGCATGGAAAATCTCAATAATAGTTCCAGTTTATAAAAAAGGCGATAAATCGGACTGTAATAATTACCGCGGAATCTCATTACTCCCAACATGTTACAAAGTATTGAGTAATGTACTGCTAGCTCGCCTAAGTAGATGGAATAATTGGAGATCACCAATGTGGATTTAGAAGAAATAGATCCACGTTGGACCAGATTTTCACCTTGAGACAAATCTTGGAGAAGAAACGGGAATACAATGGGACTGTTCACCAGCTATTTATTGATTTTAGGAAAGCATATGACTCTATCAAAACGGAAAAACTATAGATTCCGAAAAAAGACTAGCTCAACTAGTGAGGATGTGTCTCAGCGACCCCATGGAAAAACTATAGATTCCGAAAAAAGACTAGCTCAACTAGTGAGGATGTGTCTCAGCGACCCCATAAGCAGAGTACGGATAGGTAATAATATTTCAGAGTTTCAAAATTCGCAACGACTTGAAACAACGTGATGGCTTGTTACCATTACTATTTAACTTTCTTTTGGAATATGCGATCTTAAAAATAGAAGAGGACAAGAAGGAACTGACCTTGAATGGCTTGAATCAACTGTTTGTATACGCGGTAATAGGGGAAGATATATATGCACTACATAGTAACACGGATATCTTAGTAGAAGCTTGCGATGAGATACGTCCACAGGAAACATAGAGAAAACAAATTACATGATAACAAGCCGAATCACAGGGAATAACGGAAAAAGGTACATAACAATTAAGAATTAAAACATAGAGAAAGTAAACAAACTTAAATATTTGGGAGCATATGTAACAAGCAAAAACGAGGTCACGGAAGAAATAAACAGTCGTTTAGTATCTGGTAACGTATGCTTCTATTCGATCCAGAAACTCCTAATATCGCGATTAATATCAATGAAGTTGAAATTGAAAATATACAGAACGGTTATTCTGCCGGTAATACTTTACGGTTGCAAAAGTTGGAGTACAAACCTAGCAGATGAACATAAATTACGTGTGTTTGGAAATAAGGTTTTAAGAAATATATACGGGCCAAAACAGGACTAAATGACTGGAGAATGGAGAAGACTGCATAACGAAGAACTCCACAGACTGTACGACTCACCCGATGTTGTAAGAATAATGAAATCGTGACGACTAAGATGGGCAGGCCATGTAGCTCAGATGGGTGAGAAACGAAGATTATATTCCATCGTGTTTGGTAAACCGGGAGAAAACAGACTGTTAGGAAGACCGAGACGACGTTGGGAAGCCAATATTAGAAGGGATATTCGAGAGGCGGGTGTTTGTGATGAAAGCTGGCTTTATCTTGCCCAGGTTAGAACCCATGGCGAACGTTTGTTAATACGACGAGGAACTTGCGAGTTCCGTAAGCCATAGAGTAAGTAAGTAATGTATTCCACTAAGCATTTATTTCAATAATATATTGTTCTTTGTTCGTATATTACCTGTTTCTGATTACTACTGATTTTTATATTCTTTTCTTTAGTTCACAATGGTTCGTGTCTTACGACGTTAATTTAGCACATTTTTCGATGTCATACAACGATGAAAATTTGCACAGCAACGTAAATCGGGTGACAATTCAATGTTCCATTGTTACTTTCATATGTTTATATATTTTAAAAGCATATTTTAATATTCTTTTTAATATTAACCATAAATACTAGCCTGCTGCACTGTAGAGCTTGACTAATTTCAGAACAACTTAGGATTTGAGTAAAAAAATAATTAAAAACTTTTTAAAGGCACACTTTTTTTTAAAACAATTCGTACTAAAAAGTAAAATAAAATTTTGTTCATGCATGACTAAAAAGACAAAGCATGAGTCGCACTCTCATATATAGTCACTTTATACAAATTCTTAGCACGCCCCATGCTTTTCCATTAGCCATGCATATTTTTTTATTTTTTAGTATGAATTGTTTAAGAAAAGTATGTCTTTAAAAAGTTTTTTTATTATTTATTTCTCATTGTTGTGTTACTTACTGATATCGAGCAATGTTGTTTATAAAATTAATTAGAGTTAAGTTAAAATACCTTTGCTAATTGAGATTGCATTTACGCCGAAGCTACTGGAAAGTAAAGGAGTTCTATTTTTGATCTTAATATATCCAGGAAAAGCTTCGTATTGGTTTCTAGACTGTTGTAACCATGGTAACTATCAAACCACGAGATGCTCTGGACACGGATCTGAGGACATTTCAGCTACAAAGCACTTGTATTGTCTTCTGAAAATGACCAACACGTTGTTTCGTAGACTCACTATTGTTATAAGATAATGAAGAGTTCTAGTAAAGCAATGAGCACTGTAGTAATTTGTCCTAAGAGCAGAATACCTACAAGTATACATGAGTTTATTGTACCTGTTGCTGAATTTCGTACCCTATGGAAATTAGGGTAAAATCTTTAATTGGAGAAAGGTAACTAATTTGAAAGGATTTGCCAGGTTCCTTTAAATTTATCAGATGAAAAAAGACACGATATAATCGTTCTCACTCTACTAAAATCTAAAGTCAGCTTCTCTGTGCCTGCTTTGTGCTGAGTACTGACTATATGAGGAGTCAAGAAGCCAAGAATTTAAGTGACATTTACGAATAATAAAAGTTTGAGGTAATCATTCTACATACAACCCGATATATATTTGACGCTAGACTGTCATATTTTGTACAGAGACTCCTTGGAACTTAGTGTGTCCATGTACAAAATATGACAATTTTGTGTCACATTTATTTCGGGTTATATGTAGAAAGATTACCTCAAACTTTTATTATTCGTAAATGTCACTTAAATTCTTGGCTTCTGGAAGCGACAACTGAACGAGACGCTAACTAAAACTTCGACCTGTTACGGAACAAAAAGCAATAGGATTTAGAATTGAAGAACAAAAGTATTAATAACAGTGTCCTAACATATTTATAGTATGAGTCGCCGTGGCTTAGGCAGTGGTGCGTCTGACTGCGAATCGGGCGGCCCGAGTTCAAATTCCAGCCATGACACTGGTGACTTTCCTCGCAGTGTTCCCATGCCTGGTGCTCTGAGGTGCACTGTGCCTTCTATCGAATTAAGTACCAAAGTGTCCTTGGTACTCCTGTGGACCTTGGGAAGGTAAAGGTGGTCGAGAGTGGGACTGACCGCCCCAGCTCACTTCGCACCGTAGGCCGATGTGGAGCCCTACCTCCACACACACCCATATACCTATGTTATTTCTTAATACCTTTTAAGATAAAAGTGCTCTTGAATCTTGGGTATCTTGAGAAACTAATATGTACTGGCAACAGTGGTAATGTTTAAAAAAGATTACGTAATTTATTCTTGAATTTATTTATAGGGTTCACTTGAATAAGAAAAGTGACAGAATCTTAATTTTGATATCAAAATTCTATGTCAATGGCACAGACATGTTCAGATTCACGCCAATCGTGTTGAATGAAAGAACCTGAGAAACTTGGAAAACATCTATAGAATTTTAATATTTTATATAACGTCACGCAAGAAGTCATTCTGAGGCTTCAGAAGGTTTGTTTCAAGATTGTTTGTCTGAGATGGAAAAATTCAAAATCTATAAACTGAGTACGATGTTGACGGAAATCGATGCATCTGTGATTTAGATTTGTGTGCAGGGGTTTGGTTGATGATATATAGTCATCGTATCCTTTATGTTTGATAGAACCGAGTAGATAAATAGAAAAAAAAAACGTTGGTCCTTTCCTGCGCATCTACTGAGTTTATTGAAAGAAACAATATCTAAGACACACAGTTTTCACTATTCTTCACTGTTCACAATTCTTGAAACTAAATCTGTAATATCATCTGGATTCTTTGAACGTAGAGATTGGTTTCACCCTAAACTATTATTCTTAACACAGACATTCTTATTCCACATTTTTTGATAAGAAGAAATTTTCTATAAAAATAGATATCTGAATTTGCTCCAATTATTTGTTTACCCGTTTTATGTAACTAAATTTCTGGTATCGATGTGTTATACATTTTTACAGCTTTTCGTATAAACTTAACATTCAACTGAATCGTTTTAAATTTTATGTACCGATTTTTCATTATGAATGTTTTTATATTATTTTATGTATTTTGCATTGCTACGATCCTTCAATTCTAAGCCGAAATTTCTCAAGCTTCACATATGCCTTTGATACTGGTTAATGGAGTCCATATTTAAAGCAATACTATGTAATTATTTTAAAAATCTTTTCTTTTTAACTTTGTTTGTATATTATTTCGTCTTGTTGAATACTTATTTTTCGATTGGAATTTTCAGTTCTTGTCTAGAGACATTTAGAATATTAATTTTACACTATACGTATTCACATCTCGATAGTGAAATTTTTCTTCCTACAATGACTATTTTCATCCGTTTTTAAGGCTGTGTTTTAAAGTTCTAGGCTCTTAATAACTTGCTTTTAGGTCTTATTACATTCTCTCAATATTTGCACTAATACTAATAAAATATGCAAATGTAATATAGCGCATTTCTTCTCCCTGGAGTTTTGTAAAGGCATTTAGTTCAACATTTTTTTAGATATAGTTTTAATGAAATATGAAATATTCAAAAGTAATTACGGACTTAGCTGAAAAGAAGAGTGTTTAACAAAATATGTAGTTCGTTGAAAAATCATTTAAAATTTTTAAAGTGGTATACTGATGTGTAGAAGAATCTAGATGAAAACGAGTTATCTTCTTTAACACTTTAAAAGTTATCTTCTTTTCCCTCACTTTCTATGTTTTTATAAAAATAAATTGTTAAATACATATTCAATATGAGCATATCCATAATTCTCTTTTACGCCCCTTTTACTTACCAATTTTACAATCGCAAAGGCTTCGGTTCCTCAATAGTATCTCAGCCACACAAATATATATATTATATATATATATAATCGGTTAACAGCACTGAGAACTGTGGTGCTTAGGAACGAGAACACTCACAGTATTTTTCTATTGTGTCGAATAGTGTTTATGTCAAGCTTTGTGCGGATACATATCACGCTATGGAACCTAAATTAAAATAAATAAAGTACGGTGGCATCAATGAAAACTACGGTGCTTGGGGACGTTAATACCCCATTAGAATTTATTTTAAGTGATTAAGCAACTATGGATCAGGCCGAACGGATAATGATGATGGGATGAATTGGTAGAATGAAAAAAAGTTTTAGGAAACGGGAGAACCCTAGAAAACCCACGCCCTTGGTATTTGTCCGCCACAAAGCCCACAAAGCATGAGCAGGGATCAAACCGATGAACCCTAGCTCCAGGAATGAACACTCTACTAACTAAACCACTGCGTCCACACACATAGTATATTTTTAATGTGTCGAATAATGAGTACGTCAAATCTGATGCGGATATTTCCGTCAATATGGAACCTATTTCAATAAATAAATTTTTAAAACGGGTTGGAAAACTAGTAACTTTAGTGTTTGTGGACGGGGGCACCTACAGTATTTTTCTATTGTATCGAATGATGTTTCTACCGAGTTTGGTGCTCCTACGTCTAATGTTTTAGAACCAATTTGAAAAAGTGAATGTTATACCAAATAGTTAGGCAACACTAACAACTCGGATGGTTAATTAATTAGCCGCAGTACATTTTTCCATTGTATAGAATAATTTTATGCCAAATTTGGCGCAGATAGTTCTAACGAAATAGCAACATTCTGAATAATTGGATTTGTAAACAATTGGTTAGCTACACTGACCCACAAACTAATCAACGTGGTTCTGGGAATCTAAGCTAGTCTAACGAAGGCCTTTTCAACGATACCTCAACCACCTCTCTACAGCTTGTGGTTACTGTATCTTTCAGGACGCGATTGGATGGAAGGACAGACTGACGGACTGAGTGTAATTCTTAGCACCTTTTTCTATAGATTTCCTAACAAGGATTCTAAAAACACAACGGTTTAAAATATTATTTATCAACAACAAATGTATTTTAGGTCTTTTTATAGCGAGCCTATAAAGAAAGGGATCCTATAATCCTACTCAGTCTGTTCCTCCGCGTTCAGAAAATAAATCTCAAGAAACGCAATGTCTAGAAAAGCGTTTGAGGTGTCGTGGGAATGTTGTTGGTGAAGCTAGCTCAGAGCTGTGGAATCATCTTGATCGTGCATCAGCATTACCAACCCATTCAAAATCCAATTATTTATTCCATTCAGTTATACATATCTTCATCGTGATTAGTATAAACATTATTGGACGCAGCAGAAAATACTTTGGTGTCACCGTCGCCAAGCACTCGACTTATCAGTGCTAGCAACACATTTTCTATAAAATTCAAATTGATTTCATTACGTTAGACGTAGCCCTCAATCTACTTCCATACCGTTAGCGTAGACACAACAAACTTGCCGTAATTATTTGACACAATAGAAAAACAACTGTGGATGCTCCCGTTGCTAATCATCCCTATTGTAAGTAATAACAATATACTGTATGTAAATTCACAAATCAAAATAATGTAATTAATATTTAGTTCACGAGCAAAGCTTGAAATTTGATCTATTCTAAAATTATTTACCACAAGCTTTAGTAGAGTTTCCTTGAGTTATATATTAGAGATATACGAATATTAGATGATATTGAAGGATCTTTACGACTTTTATTCATATAAATAATATCAACATTGACAGCAGTCTACAGAACCACGTAGATACACTGAAAATATATTTAATAAACGGGACCACATTTTACATGAGTTTCGGTAAAATCAGAATGTGATTGATTATGAGAAGAAATATAAAAAACAAAAACAAACACAAACTGGAATAAACCGACTTTATCTTTCAGGAAAAGAAACTAGATAATGCATATCCTTGAACTTACAATATCCTCAGCAGTTAACAAGTTCTTGTCACAAGTAGAACTTCAGAATCAATAGATACACGATAAACTGTTCGAAATTATAGAAGGAAACAAAAGTAAGGTACCTACAAAAGTTTAATTACTATTGATCATATAGGATCTTACAAATGTGAATAACATACGTGTAAGTTTGGAACCGGATCAGCTACTTCATTTCGAAATCAATGATAACTAATTATGGTACTATAGAGATGAGAGCACTTAATATATATAAAACACATATGAGTCGTTTAGAACATGACATTTAAAGGACACGCCCAGGAAACATTAAACAGTTCTGGAAATCTCGCCTATAAAAAAGCGTGGACGTTGGGAGTTGTGATAAAGTAGCCATACTCAGCAGAACTACGTCTAAATAAATGGTTGTTCGGAGTTAAAGCAATATACAATTTAAGTAGTATAAGCTATATAAATAATAATTTGTGTTTATTCCCTTAATATCTTACAAGTGTTAGTATTACAAAGTGAAAAACTATTTCTGGTCAATTACAGATTTTAGAACATCAGTTAAGAGTTCTCGGATATTTTGTTGTAATTAAAATCTTGCTTATTTAACATTTCATGTGCTTGGCACAAACAAATGAGGAGCATAGAAATAAATTAATTGATAACAAATTTAATTTATTTAATGGAACAAACAAGAATCTTAGTATACAAAGCCGAGTCTGAGTTTTAGAACGTATTTGTTACCCTGGTTATTGACGAAGAAACAATTCAATGCGATATTGATTATTATTAATAAACGTACAGTAGGCCTTATGGTACAGCAATATTGCACTTCTTTATAGCTATCATGTTCAAATGTTAAGTTCTAAGAGTTTTCTTTTATGAACAGAACCATACTTAACTTTAGTCAACAAACGTTGTTGCCTGGTACACTGCAAAAACTGTACCTTTGAATATTGGGTACAAAATGCCAATTTTGTACCCTCAATTTTTAGAGGCAGTGGCGAACCCAGGGTTGGGTTTAGAGGGGCGGTTCTTTGCCTCTCAGTTCTTGGGATTGAACAAATGGTAAAATATGAATCCCTGTGCCCGTCATTTCACTGCCTCTGAAAACTAGGCTGTATAGTGTATCCACATTTTTTTAGAATCAGTGATGGGCACAGGGATTCATATTTTACTATCGTTTAACATGTTACCTCCAAGAATTGGGAGGGAAAGAACCACCCCTCTAAACCCAACCCTGGGCTTGCTACTGCCTCTCAAAAATTGTGGGTAGAGTTTTTGGAGTATAGGTTAAGGATAGTTTCTACATAAAATTATTGTAATCATATGAAGTTTAACATTAATATTAACTTTTGGTAACGAAGAAGTCCTGTGTAGAACTCACTAGAAGCTTCTATTCTAATGCTTGTCTATTTCTATTCATTATTCTGAAAGAATTTTACCAAACTAATTTGATGTTAAGTGGGTTCAACGTTCTACACAAAAATACGCATATATATACACACAGACATCTATATACGTTGCAATTATTTATACCCTTAGACGAGGTTTATTCTGCAGTTTGCATTAGTTTTGCTGTGTTCCGTCAAAATGGGTTATATTTTGTTTCTCAACTATCAACATAAACTAAGTAGTTCCAGCAAAAGTACTGTTGCTATATAGCGTCCATTGTAGAATTTGTACTAACACACAATAATTTAAAAATAACGAAGTAATATAAGTTCACACATGTGATTAATATTATTTTAATAATAAATATTTCTAGTGAAATTTAACCATATATCCCAACAGCGATCACCAAGTTCTTTGGTGGTAGGAAAAGATAATCGTTGGTTTTAGTTTCCTAGACCTTGGTTTTGAATTATTTGTTTCTCCTAATTCAGCGTTTCTCAAAGTTTCTCATGAAGTTACCCTCTTTTACTATGTCTTTTGGCCACGTTCAGAAGTCCTGTCCTAATTGTTACAGTTGCCCTTAATAGGTTTTATTCTCATTTTCATAATTCTACGTACACTCGGGAACAATCCTGGTTTTTGAATTTGAATTTTATTTATGCCTGACATCTAAGGCTCAGGCCACGATATGGGAGGAAAAGAATGCGGGATGGTATATGTAAAGGCCTAAGTTGAAGATATAATCCCGGCATTTGCCTGGTGCTGCTGAGGAAAGACCGTAAAAAGTCTCAGTTAGGATGGTCGACCGCTGGGGTTGAACCTACGACCTCCCGAATACTAAGCCAACACTCTACCACCCAGCCACGGCCGCTCGGTAACAATTTTTGTATTGTTTATTTAAATTTATGACACTAGTACATCTTGGATTATGAATAACAAAACCATCTGTAACATCATAATATTTAGCTGAGGATAGTCGAATTTCGTTATATTCGTGGATACGCTAGTTGTCCTCCAATAAACCCATCGATATTAAGACTATGACTTCCAAAAGACTAAATGAAAGAAAAAGTAAATGTTGCCTTACATTAGGGAAAATAACTTTTACCAAATATGTATCAGTAATTTTAAGACTTTGTATTTAAACATCCATTCAATGAATTCTGTGACTATTAAGCCCAAATCCCTCACATTTTAACGATAATTGTTCTTACATTATTAACATTGTATGACGAAGTAACTCTCCAAAGACCTGAGGACGATGATGGTTTATAAGCCTATGCTACTACTTCTTAACTATCCAAAGCTTCGACGAACTGCCCCTGGATTATATGTGACACAACGTACATTTTGTAACATTGGGTTGCCTGCTATCCGGGCGCTTATCATTCTTTTTAACTGAATCAATTTCAGAGTATTTCTCTAAACCCTATCTCACTTTCTTTTTTACTGGTCACTGTCAAATCTCATACAATAATATTAAAACACGTGTTAAAGTAGATATTGGGGCAATATTATGTTCGGTATTATTTAATACTGACGAGCTAGCGAGGTACATAAGTAGATGCATATTTACATCACTTTCCTAATAATAGCTGTTAATTAAGATAAGAAGGTTCAGAGGGATAAACGATGACATTCCATTTTTGGTCGATTTAGAACTGATGGTGGCATCTGAAAGTTCACAAGGTACACTAGAATGGTGCAGAGAATGAAGAGGGAAGAACAGTGAGAAAGAACCGAAAATGCAGTTGAAAATACCGCCTAAATAGGAAGAATGATAAACTCGAGTGCTTTTGGACGTTTATTGCAAAATGAGTCTAAGTTGAGTTAAAATAATTCCCCGACCCTTCGTATATAATAACAATGCTTCAATTTTTATTTAGTAAATAAAAACAGTAACTACACAAGATAAGCAACATAAATTTACACATTTTCTTTTTTTTTAATTTAGAAAGAAATTGGTCCCATACATACTTTATAACTTCTAACAGTATGTTAGTCTGAGATTTGACAGTAACCAGCAAAGGAGAAAGTGACCGAGTGCTTGAAGAAGTACCAAAAAAAGTCATTCAATAAGAAATGAAAATAATTACAAATGCCAAGGACGTAGACAATCGGATGTTACTAAGTTCATGTAGGGTTATATACAATCCCAGGATCATTTTATCATAGTCTCTGGTAAAGAAAAAATGATATTGTAAAAATCATTAACTCCAATGCTATTTTCAGAATTACAACCAAACATTCGGCCGCGGATTTTAGAAACTTTAGTGTTACTGGAATTTTTATATTGCTATCTACACTGTACGATTTTCCGCTGTTGAGTTTAACTCTGATGAAAATTATGAATTTCTGAACTTTTCAGCAAATTTTGAGTCAAAATCCTAAAATTTCCCCAAAAATTACATTACATTTTGGTCGTTAAGAAGGCTAATCTGACCATTATTGTCAGACATTTGTTAATCGAAAATAAGTGAAATTAATAATTTATAATGTTCTGGTCCTTGAAAGTACAGTACACTGCAAAAAATAGCTGTGTTAATTCAACACAATGCGGTGTCCCAGCGTGACTACCACTTTTGTGTGTTAAATCAACACAACACACGGTGTTGATTTCGGTACTGTGAAAAGAAAAAGTTTCGGCTGCAGTGAGATTTGAACATGGGTTGCTCAGTTAGAAGTAGAGCATCTTACCGACTTTGCTAAATCGCCAGACAGAAAAAGCATTAGATGCAAACGATATTTTGTGAACAACATTTGAATTAAGCGACTACACTATAGATTTAAACAGTGTATGGGATCAAATGTATGTTGCTGAACTCCCAAAACAAACTAAGTTACTTACACGACTTACCTCACGGTTTGATCACTTTCTATTTGTCAATTGAGAACAAGAATTCCCATTCATTGAGAACATTCTATTTCTATGAAAGCAAGCAAGATGGCGACAGCCAAACACTTGAGAAGCATTACTGCTTTCTTATCATAACAACATGTCAAATGCTGCGCTTGCTTTCATAGAAATGGAACATATTCTGAATAAATAGGGATTGTAAATCCTAATTGACCAACGGAAAAGTGATTAAATCATGGTATAAGTCGTGAGAGTAACTTTGTTTGTGTTTGGGGTTCAGCAACATTTTTTAATCCTCTATATTGTTTCAATCTAGTACTCTTTTCGTCTGACGATTTAGCAAAGTCGGTAAAACGCTTGACTTCTAACTGAGCAACCTATGTTCAAGTCTAGCTGCAGCCGCAACTGTTTTCCTAACAGTACCGAAATTAACACCGTGTGTTGTCTTAATTTAACACACAAAAGTGGTAGTCACGCTGGGACACCGCATTGTGTTGAATTAACACAGTTATTTTTTGCAGTGTACTTTCAAAACTCACCGCGATGTGGCGCCGTACTACAGTTCAATCCGCATAAAATTTTCTTCAATCGGTATTTCTTGTTTACACGCACGAAGTAAAAGTAAAACAGCTAGTAAGCAGTAATGGGTACATTCATTTAATTAAAAAGAAGTATTACAGTAATGATATTGTAAGTCATTAAACATATTATTAATTAATATAGATAAACCAAAAGTGCCACTTACCTCAGAGCTAATAACGCTGTATATATGAAAACCGTGTTGCAAAACTTTATGGAAACACACAACTTTCTTCACAACAGTTGCATTCGTACACTGTGTAATTAAGCTACTTCCGAATAACACAAAATTTCCCAAATATTATTGTGTATTCTGTGTTTATTTTCTTAGCATTGTCTATTAACAGGGCGAATGTGTCCCCTGTTAACAGTGCATTGGGGCTTGGAGATAGCGCTCAACATATCTCGGCCAACGGCATGAAATGAGGTAGGATTTTCAGTCCAACGCTTGACCGTCTTTACCTCTTCAGGTGCCCAGGCATACCAAGGGAACTCTGGTGCTCAATTTGACAAGAACAGTACACCTAAGAGCGCCGTGGGAGCACTGAAGGAAAGTTTCCAGCGCCTTGGTCGGGATTTCAACCCGGGCTGCCTGATTAGTAATCATATGCGCAACAGCCTGAGCCACGGCGACGCTCTAGAATTGGGTATTTTGATGTTCATCTAATAAGGGTCCAAGATATTAGTGGATATGATACCCAAAATAACCCTGCAAGATTCATTAATCATTGTAGAATAATTTAGTCATAAAGGCTCCGTGTATAGTAATACGTTAAAAAATGCACAAGAAAATTTTCGCTCGTAACTGAAATCCCGGTAGTCGATTCCAGATCCATTCTTCAGTGGCTATACTTACTGTCAATCAGTCTACAATAATACAACATCCCAAGTATCATGTCGGATATTACTATCTGAAGAATCCAACTGCGAGAACCATCAGAAGCTAAACTGGTAAAAATACTTCAACGGCAATGCAATACAAGGTAAGAGAAGTATTATGAATTAATTTACTGATATTCTAAAATTTAACGAGCAAGGATTACGACGATCTTCGCAAACATTACCATCAAAACATACCATTTGCATTCAGAATATTCCATTCAAATAGTAGTTATAATATACATTTTACTCGTTAATAGAACTATTTTAAAATATTATTAATAATATCTCTAAAATTAATTGTTGATCACATTTTAAAAGAAATATTTGTAATTACTTCAACGATTCCAAAGACTTAGTAGCCTCAAATGGTTCTCGTATGCAACATTTCTAGCTAATTGAGTTGTAAATTAAGTAAAGAAAGGTACTAATATTCGTTTTCTTTTAAATAAATATTTCCGAGCACGTTATGGACATCTAATAGACGCAAATATACTTTTCAATTATCTCCAAAGCTGGACTTTATATATTACAGAACCCTTCTGAAATACATTTAAAGGACCACGTATAATAACATTATGACGTTTGAGAGCGACGAGGATTAATGCCATTACAAATAATCACTTTTTTTAAGACAACAACGAAAACAAATTAATTATTAAATAACGTTATTAATATCCTTGATATTTTGCGGGGCGATGTCATTACCATTTAGAGGACCTTGAAATATAAAAACTTACAACACGTCTCCTGGCCCCTATATGAACTACCAATAACATCATTTTCTTTTGTAGTAATGTATTACTCTAATCTGACAATGTTATGACAAATAAAGCATCCTTTTTCTCTACTTCAATCTATTTTTAAAATCATTTATCAATTCAAGCCTAGAACAATAAGAGCGTCAACTGCAATATCCTGTTTTCGGAAAAATGAAATTAAGATTTGAAGGGAAGAAACTGGATTAACTTGCCAATGAATTATGTATGCATAATATACAAGAAATCAAATATATACACAACGTTTTAGTGTTCTGTATTGAATTAACATTTATCAGATATTTAAAGAGTCACCAACGACGAGTGGGGAACGTTTCAGTTTCGAATCCCACAGCAGACGTCTGGATGATTTACTGTTGGAAAATTAATATATCGTGATCAAAGCAACGGACATAATGCAGTGTATACCAATAGACAGAAACCATGCTCTCTTTGGCCAACTGAACTCTTCTCTTCATCGTCCGCTTCTTGATTTCAAGCTGTTTCTTTTCAATCAATATTCAACGTCGAATAAACGGTGAAGAGGCGGACATTTCGGTACATTTACAACGTTAAAATTACGTTTCGGTACTAAAGTTTAATCCACTTATTTTCAACATATGTATGAAACTGGGGTTTATAGCCAGCACATCCCAAGGAATTAACTAAATTACGAGTACATAATTTCAAAGAAAGCTATGCTTCGTATTGCAAGAAATATACCTTAACAATTCGTGCCGTCTATCACGGATTTAAT
This sequence comes from Lepisma saccharinum, assembly GCA_022664845.1. Taxonomy (NCBI): domain Eukaryota; kingdom Metazoa; phylum Arthropoda; class Insecta; order Zygentoma; family Lepismatidae; genus Lepisma; species Lepisma saccharinum. The sequence goes on along the minus strand of JAGDQP010021775.1, from coordinate 10,038 downwards.
TAACAATATATGAAAACTGTACAAAAGATCGTATTAAACAGTAAGCGCTTTGACATGTAACAAGTCACACAAAGAATATGTTGCCAGAAACAAAAATATACGCGTCTCTCTCAAACTTTTCTGTTTGAAAGTCCATCATAAAACTCCGAATTCGATAGTACTCGTACATACAAAAGCACTAGTGACCGTAATTACGAGTTCAATGGCTATATTGGAACATTACCAATATTCCGGGACAAATTTAGATGTGGATCTGTTGCCCACTAAAGAGACATAGAGATACATAACCCAGAAATAAATATTTAAAGTGTTTTCCTAGATAGAGAACAGAAGCGTGTTCTGTTGACTAACAGAGGAGTAAAGAACGTGTAGATCCATACACAGTGTGTGTGTGTGTGTGTGTGTGTGAGAGAGAGAGAGAGAGAGAGAAAGTACAAGAGAAGCTATACATGTACATATGAGTGTAACACATGATGAAAGAGCTTTCGGACACATTTAGCATCTCAACACAAACACGCCTGAAGTTTCCCGTTGTTTGCTTGTTCTGAATATTGCAGAATAAGTTTTACTGGATGGGTTTCTGTTGTAGATCAATTTCGTTCTCAAATTCTTTTATTTCCTTTAAAAAGTATCCAAATTAGAGTGCTTTAAGTCTCCACGCACTCATACATTTTTTTTTCATAGGCTTGTAGTTTATTATTTTAGCACAATACACTAACGAAACATGGACGCCTTACACTCAGAGATGGACTATTCCCATTTTTTAAAAACTTCAAAGCATTCTAATTTGTTTAAGTAAAAACTGGTTATTACACTGTTTGTTGTAGCAGAATGTGAGTTTCAACCATTGTAACACACTTGTTGTACTTCCCGTTCTTTGTGTGTGTGTGTGTGTTCACTCAGGCAGTGTTTTTCTCATTTCTCTGAGGGGAAAAATAACGTGCTGTTTGCACAGTGTGTACATGCGCTGGTACATTAATTCAGACGAAACCATTGCCGTAAAATTAGCTTGCTTCGCAGAATTACTCTCCCAGGCAGTCGATGAAATATCCACACTGTGTAATTCAAACTGTAATAATATTGTTGAGTAAGGGGAAAAGAGATCGGAAAATATAAATTAAGCAAAACTATCATTTTTTAAACAAATAACTATTTACAGGAAATAGCTATTCTTTTCGCATGAGGAACTCTTTCAAACAAAGGGGAATAAATAATATTATTAATATGAAAATGGCGTAGAAAGCACTATTATTACAATAACTACAATTATTATTCATTATCTTTGGATTCATTAACCAGATCATCAACGGTCATTTCGAGTTTTCCATAAAAAAAACAATCGTTAACTGCTCAGAGGCAAATTGTTTAGGCAATGCTCAGAGAAGCCACACAAAAAACATTTTCCGTACTAGTATTTGTGAGAATGGTTAATTGTTTAGGATTTAATGTTTTTTTTTGTTTTTTTTTTCATTTTCCATGTTATATAATTTTAGGTGATTGTTATTAGATATTTTCAAGTAGGGGAGAGTTGGACGAAACATGCACGTTTAAATTTATTTGACTGTAGTGTGTATAATAAGCAATTAACTAAAATGCTTTTCGGCTCCAATAAAATTTTGATCCTTCTACTACACAGGCATACATTTATATATTTCATTGCTATTTTCGTTTTTTTATTCGGAAATTGCATTTATATAAAAAATAGTCGGTTTTCATAGTTTTGCTCAATTGGTCATTTAAATCAATAGTTAATTTCATTACATATCGTAAGAAAAAGTAGTCATAAAATTTTTGTTTGCCAGTGCTTAACTATGAGAATAGGGATGATAACATGATAGGAAGATTAAGTTTCAATAAATGGACCAAAGGTCCAAAATAGCTGAAAAATGAAGACGACAGAAAAAGAACGTACTTTGTCCATTTCCTTGATTTTACAGGAGGTCGTTTTTAAAGTCCGCAACGAGCGTTGTGTATATCTGCACAATAAATGAAGATTTGCTTGTAGCAAACGAACAATGCAACAATGCAGGCGAACAAAAGACCCTTCAAAAAGCAAACAGATCGTTCCATTATCTAAACGTTTCCATAAATGGACAAAGCACGTTCTTTTTCTATGATCTTGAAATGTAATTTGTTGTGATAAATTATACAAAAAATGCAAAATAATTTTTAACATTTTCAAAAAAATGCCTCCTTCTACCTTCATATAAAAGCATTTTTAATTAGTTAGAAATAAAGCTACCTAGATACATAGTGTGTCCTATTTTGCCCAACAAGATTAAGTTTTGTCCGACAAGTCCATTTTGTCCGACTGTCTAACTTTTATGACTTCAAGATATCTTTGCTTAGCAAGTAACAAAGATCTAAAAAAAAAAAAAAAACAGTATATTACACCTAAATAACTGTAAAATAAGGTGAGGCATATTTTGAAGTATAGGTTTAACAAATTCACAAGCAAGCAACAAGCTTGATGTAGATATTAATAGAATTCTAGAAAAAAGAGCTATTTTTGTAAAAAAAAAAAAAAGAAGAATCCATTCTGAAGCACGCTATCCATGCAATGACCACTCTAATGGAACAATCTACATCTGTGACGTATCCAGTAAATAATTCAACTACCTCCCGCTTGATGTCACCAACAGTTTGACTTAGGGAGTACACTTTCCCGTTCTGTCTGACCTCTCCGTCTCCTCAAACTTTCGTTTACTATAAATTACTTGGTTTATTTTAAATTTCTGTTTCATTGTAAAACATATTTCAATACTGCTCTTGGTTTCTGATTTCTAGTTAAAAATACTTTTGAGGTTCTTTATGTTATGGATTAAGCCAAATTTTCTTGGAAATCCAGATGTAGATTTCGTATCAGTGTGTATTTCATGTATTCTTACGTGCTCTTTCAGTCTTGCAATTACATGTCTCTTCGTTTTACGCAGTACTTTTACACACTCCGGTCTATAAGTTCCCGGACTAGCGCCGTTGGAAGAAAAATAAGGCTGGTATCTTTTTCTTTTTTTTTTAGTTCGATTTTTCAAAATATGTTCCATTTGAAGCAATACACTGCTGAGCACCTATTTCCAAATTTTTCATGGCCTTGGAAAACTCATCTTCGCGAGTCCTGTTCAGCTGGTCGGCCATAACTGTTTGAATCTCCCTGATGGTATCGAAATGTTCACCCTTTAGTTGCAACGTCACCTTGGGGAACACAAAATAATCGGACGGAGACAGGTCTGGAGAGTAAGAGGGATGGTGCAAGGTTACGATTTGTTTCGTCAACCAGAAACTGTTCAATCGTATCAGTGCATGCGTAACAAATCTTGCGCATATTTTTCGTTTTTTCAAGTATTCAGTTAAAATTTATAAAACCACAGTTTTCGGTATATTAAATGTGTCACTTTTCGATCTTCTTTGACCATTTTGGCTACGGTGGTGATATTGTCATCGGTTCGGGTTGTTGTGGGCTGATCACTGCGATCGTCGTCCTTCACTGACTCCCTACCCTCTCGAAACCGTTTGTGCCACTCAAAAGCTGTTGTTCGACTTGATGCTGCATCACCATAAGCTCTCTGAATCATTTTAGCGTCTGTTGCAGACATATTGGCTTTACAACAGAATTTAATCGCTACACGTCCTTCTCATCCATTTCACAGTTTGACACAAACTAACAACAGCGGTGTGAATCACACGTCTTGCCTTCTAAACTACTACAACTACACCAACGTCAATTTGCACTATTGTTAAGTAGGCAAGATCACATAATCTAGTATTACATAATCTAATCTGTCCCACAAATAGCGTTGGAAGGAAAGCGGTATAAAATCAGTCCGGGAACTTGTGGACCGGACTGTGTATGCCCTGTAATCTGCACAATTATATACCAATACCAATTTTACGTTCGCTTAGGACTAGCATTCACTAAACGTTATTTCTAATGTTCGGAATAAAATAATATTACAGAAATCGATAGTAAGGATATTGCACTTCTATAACAATAACTACAATCATATTAAAAAAAGAAATTTGTTATAAATTATTATTAACCCAGCAATAATTATAGCAGAGTATTTATATCTAAGTTTGGAGCTAATCGATTAGGTACTTTCTATTTTGCAGAAATCTTATTTTAAATTAATGCAGAGAATAAAGTTTTTTTTTCTCTAGAATATTTTATAGGACAAAAGAACAACGGAATATATTGATTATTGGTTGTGAAAGTATGAAGCTGTTATCAGACTATTTATTCTAAGGAAGAAGGCGACAAAAGGCAGCATCACGTGATGTAACCAGAGTTTTCAAGACTTTAAATTCCATAAATCAATAAAGATACTGAGAAAGAAAACTAAAGAAGAAGAGAGAGAAAGAATATTTTTAGATCTCCACTTCTAAAGATAAAGAAGCGCAAAATAAAGGAAAAGAAACTTGGATTTAAAAATCCAGCGAAAATTCTTCCTTTCCTCGGATACCGTATATGAACAAGACGACCAGAATTTTGTGCCATCTTTTGAGCTTGTATATGATTTCTACTTTTATTTACATTTGTAAGCGAGACAATGCTTCTTGGTCTAAGCCCTTTGCACAAGCGTCCCTAGGGAAGAAGCTTTCCAAGAAACTGAATTGAAAATAAAGGTCAGCAGTGCCTTATAAAGATACCGGTCCAGTATTCCTTTAGTGGTACTAAGAAATGCCCTAAAACTTCAGCTAAGATGACCGGCAGCAGGACTAGAACTCGTATCTTCCCAGTACCGATACGAGATCTGCAACCTTTAACCATGGGCAACGGCACTTCTTTATCTAAAACATCAATGGCAGTATTATCAATAGTGGATTTATGATTTGAAACAGTACAAGGCATCATATTATATTGCAAATTAATGGTATATTGATATTAGGCCCAAACGACCAACTTTACACTAAAGTGTTAAGAGATTTTTTGTCAAAATATTTAGCATTTTGAATTAAAGTAGTAGCAAGAAATCTCCATTTACGAGAAAATAGAACATATAACAACATTTGAGTATATATGCAAACTCAGGAAGCTTCTTCGTTAGATATAGTTAAATCATATTCAGTTGACTTCTAGAACTCCTGATTCTTCAACTTGATTTGTCACCTTGAGTAAATTCGAGAACGGTTTAGATCTTATCGGTTTAGGGTAATAGTCTGATATTGACGTGAGACAAGCTAGGAAGAAAACTGAGTAAACGAGAAGACAAACGTAACAATATGGTTGATCTACAAAAGTTTGGATTGCAATATTCGGCATTATTTCACGAATCGACTCCGTGAAAATAAGAATAGTGTGAAGGCTGTTTAAGCATTACGTAAGAATTTATTTAAATATTTTATTCATTTGAAATCATTACTTATTAAACATTTATGTTTACGTCAAAACTTTTGAAATCAATTTTTATTATTTTTCACATCCTTAAATAAGGACATCAAGAAGCATTACTTCCTTTTCTACCCTTCGAATAAAAGTATTACACATGTACGTGCTTGGTCGACTTTAGAAAAAATGAACATTTAAGTTTTATCTTATATCTTTATGCAATCTATACATTATTCTCAAAGTATATTCTTCTTCACGATCTCTAAGAAATCGAAATTCAAATAAAAATAAATACGTATTTCATGGATTGAGTCACTAATACTATACAGTTAATGTTTTCTTTTTTCAAAAGGCGTAACAAAACTTAAGACCAATGAGAATCTCGAATTTCATTTAAACGCACTTTACTTGGTTATTGGTCTCTGACTGTTCAAATAGCCTACTAGGACATGGTTTCCACTATCATACATAAAAACATACCACTCCTGGTACGGACAGCATGAAGGTAATAACGTATTCTCTCATCAATCTTCTAAATAATTTCCGGGTTATCGCTTTTATTTCCGGCCTCGAGGAGTCCGCTTAATTGAGGCTTCACTCTAATTAATGTTACGAATAGTGTCAAACTCTGAAGGTTACTGAAAAATTAACCCAGTAATGAGTTTATTTAATTTTTAAAAACGAAACTTGAGAAATTTATATAATGTTTGAGTGAAGTTCACAAACGAAGTCACGAATATTACAAGCAGACATCCATATTTTGGAGAAATTGAAAACCAATTGGTTACCATCACATGTAGCCGTGAAACCTTTGGTAACTTTAAGTGAATTACCGAGCAGCCGTAAATCACAAGGGACCATTACGACTTTTTTGAAATTTGATTTCTGAATATGCTTAACAAAATTCAAAATGACATCCAAAGAAACTCCAAACACGTGGATTTTATTCTGCGGAATCTAAATAGGAATGGGGAAAAATGACGTCGAAGCTAGAAGAAACGCCTCCGTTCAAGCACGACGAAAATGTAACTGAGACCCACGAACTAAAAGGTCTCGACTCCTTTTGTTTATTGCAATCAGACCCGGATGAAGTAGGAGAGAAGCTGTGGGAAAGGAGGCGGTCATAGTCTAAGTTAAAGACACCATAATGGAGGTGTAGCAGTAAGAAAAAAAATAAATTCGATGACTGAAAATGCATAATATACCATTACACGGTTCGATAGAAAATCTGAGAAATTCATTTCACAAAACTGTAATGTCTCTTGTGAGTTACAAAACACACAGTTGTACGTATAAAATTCTCTCTTTTGGATTTTTACGCGCCTACTTTTTACTTTTAGTGAAAATTGAAAACACAAATTCATGTTGGAGTAACAACACTGCTTTTGTTACACTACTGGCATGTGCTTGGTCACGTGTACCCCTCCCATAGGTTTCAACTTACCTGCGTACATTTTTTATTTTTCGCCTCTTTTTAAAGATATTTAAGGGAGTACGCGTTAGTGAAACACCGTGTATAATTTTAAAACGAGAGGAATTTTCATCTTACTTTAAAATTGCACCGACAAATTTCTGCAGGTGATTGCTCACATCAAAACACGATGAAAATTCCTGTGACATTTTTTTAAATGTCCATAGTTTAGGACCTACAGGTTGCCGAAAGCGTGGGAGAATTAACTTTAGAACTTCATATTTACACCACCACGAAAAGTAGAGCTGATGCGGCATATTACCATGAAAGACTTTAAATCTGTACTATCAAAATATGCATATTCTAAAGTTCCACAATGGGTGCGCAAGGGATTTCCTAAAGTAATTAAGGAATTCCCCGAAATAATCTGAAGTTAAAATGGATCAAAATGAGCATGCGTGCTTTGGCTTTCCACCAGGAAACAATAATTAGTTTGCGCCAAGTCGATATCTCAAGTAAATACCACTTACTGAACGATTTTATAAGAAAAAAGGCGTGATTGTCTGGTTGCATAAGAAGCAGGAGTAATAATTGCATAATTCCATCGAAAGTTTTGTTTATTAGTTATCAAAGATATTGAATATCATTGCTCGACTGGATGCTTGAGATGACGTATGTCATCTTTACTGACAGGGGAACTTATTTAATTTATATTTATTGCGATCTACATCTACTTCAGAAATATTCCGGAGTCACCTACTTCCTTTGGGAAGTCCCTTGCGCATCAATCACATAATTTTGGGATATGCATTTTCAAAAGAGCAGCTTTAAAGTCTGTGGCAGTACCATGCCGCATCAGTTCTTTTGTTCGCAGAACTTTGCACATTTCGAAAATTTGTCAGACGAACTTTCATCTTGTTTTGATGTCAGGAATCACCCCAGAAGTTTGTCGTTGTAGTTCACAAACATCCTGTATATATAAAATGTACATGTGCGTCTGTGTGTGTTATATTACTGAATACTTCAAAACTTCTAAATACTCTAACCTCTTAAGACAAACATTAAATTACATTATGTTGTGCAAACATTACATTTTCCTTTGTGTATTTGAATGCGCATTGGAACTCATGTCAGTTGCTTTTGATAAAGTCGAAACAACTTAGAAAACATGCTACAATTTAAATATATATATATCTATTTTTATAATAGTAATAATTAATTCGAGCTGGTGATATCGTGAAAATATCTTAAAGCCCAATACGGATCCGATTTGTGTTCTTGATTTCCAACAACAAGAAGAAAATGTCGAATCAATTTAGTTATTGCATTTTGTCAATTGATCTTTAAATTTAAAATAATCGAATTCGTTGCATTAATAGAATATGGGTTGATAAATTTTAGCCAGAACATAATTTGAGGGAGAATTTCTCTCACCAAAATAAGAAACAAAAGAGAAGTTAGAATTTGTCAAATTCTGTTTCGATTCTAGAGGTTCAAGGGTACAAACTTGGAGTCGAAAATCGACTCTTTACAATAGTAAATAAAATCACTATTTTCAGTTAAACTCGAAAAGAAGAATTTAATTAAAATTTAGCTATTGGAAGTTTATTAATAGCATTAGAAGTTGAAATTTGGCGTAACGGATTGACGATATTAATACTTGATATATAGTTTATTTTGCAATTAGTTTATTTTTAAATTTGCTTTCATTTATTGTATATTTTTCTAGTGATCATAAACATCATATGTGAAGCACAGAATGCAGTGTTTCAGACTGCGAATATTATATTATATTAAACGTTGCAAATGACGATTTTCCATGTTTAATTTAGTATCGTTCAAGAAATTCTACAAACGTTAAAGATTAAAATATTTTCTATTGGCTATGGTAACTTAAGACATTAAAGCAATCGAGTCGCGTCATTACAAGTACAATTTACTATTCACTTGTGAAATAAAATGCTTCTGAAAGTAATCAAGAATTATTCGTTTTCCAGAATATTTTTATAAATCAGTTAATATGTATACTAAATTTAGAATCGATTTTTTCGAATATTTTTGCTCTTTCTAACTTTGAATTATCTTAAAGTAATGTCATGATATGCGTTGATTAATTTTAAAGAGTAATATCAAAATACGTCACTGCGACAACTTTCATTTTGTATGTATTAGAATACGAATATGAATCCAATAAAACATCTCGTTTTAAGGTTTTGAAATTAAATAAAAAGCAACATAAATCCTATAGGAAACTGTCCATCATTTGCATTTGATAATACTTATTTCCACACCTCCAACGATAAAAAAATGATAGATCGCTTTCTGACTTTAAATAACTGCATTCGCAATTATTTTGTACACTACTGGCAATAAGAGATTTCCGTAGCCTAAATACGAAGAATAACACTGGAGGGAGCAGGGATAGTCTAGTCACCTTGGTGATTAATGTATCCTTAATGACCTAAGCTACGAAGAGCATAGAAATATAATAACTTTTGTCGCTATATTAAAAACAAATTACATGTGAAAATGCGTGAGTCGATGTTTATTATGACATATTATGGCAACTAACTATTGGAAAATATTAAGTAAGCAAACCGGAGTTCGAAAATATATGAAGAATCCTTCCTGAAAACAAATATGTTTTCATTATGTACTAGAGTCAGAGTTAGGAAAGGCTAATAGAAACATCAGAGTCGTATCGGAATTTTTAAAGAACAAACCATGTTTATAGCTTTTCTTTAAGTTCTTCATATTCAATATAGTTTGTGACAATTATTTTGTTAGCTTTAATTGAATTTGGATTCATCATCAAGAACACTGTTTCCTTCAGGGGTGACATAAACATCATTCTCGTCGCAGTATTATTCCAAACTGGGTGACTTCTAAGGACCCATGTAAATCGCTTGGGCAATAAAAAAATAAAACATCGAGCATAACTAACCTAACCTAACCTAATCCTTGGTCACTAATTTTATTAGATTTCTTAATGTGTATATAAAGAAGAAAAGAAAAAAGTATTTTTTCTATAAAAAGATGTAAATGTAATCACGCTAGGATTCGATCCCAGGTCCTCTGGATCAGCTTTCCAATACATTAACCATTAAACCAAGCTAGGGACACTCAGTAAGGAGCTAGGTCTCCTTATAATACACCAAAGCTAATTGTACTTCTTATATTACAAAAAAAAAGAAACAAGCCTAGACCAAAAAAGCAACAAACCTAGACGGAAATAATACTGCAGTGAGAACGTCCTGTGACCTAAGGGAATGTTATTCTCAGAGAGCACGAAAGATGTATC